>CM076576.1:758696046-758894931 GCA_034641835.2 Pinus albicaulis | reverse complement strand
GAGCGTTGGAAATGTCATGTGGATGGCAGTGATATACGGTTTAAAGCTTAATTTTTCTGGTCAAGATCTTGTCCACTTAAAAGATGGCATGGGGATATACAATGCGAGTTCAATACATCACCAAACTGAGAAGCATTCACCTGATTCAAGACGGTTGGGCCTTTCCCAAATGGCTTATGTGAAAGACGTGAAATAGAGAGCTTAGTGGTGGATCATGCTCGAATTGCAATGAGCTTCCTTTGAATGAAGAGAAGATGATATAGCCTGCTACATTCCAATGGAGAATTGCTTGAAAAATTGCCACATGAGGACGAGAATGGCATTCTTGTTTTTAGTTTTTATTTTTAATTTTCTTATTTAATAAATTGTTTTGTTTAAATTATATATATATATATATATATATATATATATATTTAAATGTAACATATATAATATTTAAAAAAAAATAAAAAAAATAAAAAATACATTTCTCTTTTTCAATTTTAAAAAAAAAAAAATTGCAATTCTCTTTTTCAATTTTGTTTTGATTATTTAAAAAAAAAAAAAAAAAAATGTATAATTTTGAATCAATGAAATGAATAAGTTATTTGCTCACTTTTCTGAAGGTATTGATTAATTTTGGACTGATGATGAAAGATGAATGGCTAACGTTTTATTCAAGATTTTTAGCTATAGAAACCGTCGACATTCTGTAGCTAAAGTCCAATTCCGCAGCTGTTCTCCAATTCCGCAGCTAAAGTCCAATTCCGTAGTTGTTCTCCAATTCCGCAGCTGAAAAACCTCATTGTTCAAATCAGCCTAACTTTCTCATACAAAATCAGATTTTGATGATTCAAGTATCGTTGGAAAGGTCTCAACAAGATCTATACAATGAGAAATCCATCATTAGAGTTTGAAATGGTAAATAATGAAATAAATTGCTGAAAAGAAGCAACATTCAACTTGAGGCACTAATTCCAAAACATGTATAAATTCTTTTGATTTTTCTTTTGAGAACTTGTTTCATTAATACAAATTCTTAGTTTTGTGTGTAAATATCATAACTAGAGAGATTGATCACCTCTCTCCTTTGATAATCTTACATTCCATTGCAGAAGAAGTATTAGTTTTTTTTGCAGGTTCCAAGAGGAAGGGCAAATGACTACAAGAGAATGGTGTCTCTCTAAGAGACCAATTTGTTTTATAAGAGTATGATCAGCAACAAAGAGGAAATATGCTGATGTAAAATCAGATCCAAACACTTGAAAAACTTTCAGATACTATTGTCTCCATCACATCCATACCTCATAATAAACCATTCATCTCATTTCACTTCATATTTTTCATTTACATTCACATCCACTTTCCATTTCCTTTTGTCCATACATAACCCACAAATAAAAGCAAGAGGCTCATTCATATGCTTATTGCCCATTTCCATTTCTACTCTCCATTGCCATCTTCCATTTTATTCTTCCATTTCTTGTCATTTTCATTCCGCAAATAAGCCCTGCTTCAATGCAAACTATTGAGTCTATAGTCCTTTGAGTCTAAGTTCTTTGTAAAACACCTTGAGGCTTGCATGCCTTAATGGCAAGTTCTCATGCTGACAAACAATGGGAATACATTAATGTCTCTTGTTCGTCAGATCTTCTAGGTGACTCGACATCAGCAAAATCATTTGTACCTAGCAAGATGTGTTTGGGCATCTTGATTCTCATTGTCATCAATGGTGAGAGTTCTCGTGTTGACTAGTGGCATCCATTAATGGCCACTAAGTCAACAATTTCCTACTATGTTCGACATCAGAACATATTTTCACATAGTAGGAATTATGCCAATGAGTTTTGAAGACATGAAGACTATTATTTTCAACATTTTGGAGTAGATTCAGCAAGTTTTAGTAGAAGCAATAAAAGTCATCTTATCTCTTTATCCATGACTCCTCTTGTTCAGCCACTTGAAGAAGAATATGATCAGAATTTTGCAGCCACCACACATACACAACTCATCCACATTTAAGGTAAGTGAAGGTATGTTGTTTTCTAATTTTTAGTCATGTAATTCATTAGAATGCTAAAATTGTAACTTTGGAAAAATTCCTCACTCCTTTTTTCACATTGTCATATCTTTAGTTGGGGGGAAGGGACATCATTTCATATCCACATGTCATACACTATCACACATTTTCATTTCATTTCCACCCACATATACTTCCCAACCAACTATTGTTGCAACATGATCCAAAAGATTATATGCCTTGCAAATGATCAATTCATTGATGAAGTAATTGATTCTAAATGTTTTCATGAAATTTAATGCAACAAAGAAAATAAAGCATTGTTACACAAGAACCATTGCTCAAAAGAAAAAAAAAATGGTTGTTACACAAGAACCAACCATTAAAAAAAAAAAAAAAAACATGGTTGTCACACAAGAACCAACCATTGAGAAAAAAAAAAATGTTGCAATCAAATGTATTATACTTTGCCAAAAAGGAAAATATCAAGAAGCAAAGTTTGGAACGAATCTATATGAGTCAAAACTCATAAAAGATCAACTCATGGACAAATGAATCATTGCAATAGTTGCATGAGGACATGCAAAAACTTCAGTTGGGGGGTATGTTGAGTCTCAAAAGTGTCTTCCATATTCAACACATTTCCATTATGTCATAACCATTTAGCTCTTATTTCATAGCCATTTGACCTAAAACCCTACATCATGTAACCATTTTCATAAATATATGGGTTAGGATCCTTGTTTTCCAAAGTTATTTATTTGATGTATTTTAAGTGAATTTATGATTAGAAACTAGAAAATTAACATAGTTTCATATATCTATATATGTGTTATGAGTTTTGTGACATGTGTAGGTCAAAAGGAGACTTCTAGAAGACCCTTATGTGGCACTCTAAGGCCAAATTCGAATTTGGTTGGAGAAGATTATGGGATCAAGAGGATATGTGTTTCACTTCCTTGTTGTATTGAAACTCTAAGAGGATATGTGTCTCATTTCTTAGTTGTGTTGAAACTCTAGAAAGACATGTGTCTTATCATTTCCTATTTTGATTGTAACTCTAGAGATGGAGGGAGAGATTCATGGACTCCCATTAATGAGATGACTCTTCATATTTTGTATAACTAGGAGAAGCATTCTCCTATCATAGGTAATGAGGAAGTAATGAAAAAGTAGTAGAGAAGTCTTTTGTAACAAAGTTCAAGATGGAATGGGATGTAGATTTGTGAGTTCTTCTAAATAGACAAATTCAGTTCTTTGATGCTGTTTTGATTACAACTTTAAGGAGCTGAAGGACTTCACCAAATTGGTAGTAGAGGGCCCCTGCTATCTAAGGAGGCTTTTACATGTTTTCTAGATAAGTTGCTTTCAATTCTGTTTTGTCATATTTCCTTACTTAGATTGCTTTCTGAAATCATAGCTTTTAGCATAATTTTTCATGGCAGCTCGGACATTTGCACATAGTTTTATAATGACTAATGACATGGAATCAATATTGTCCTTCTGCTGATTTCTTTTTCTTAGTTTTTAATTCCAGTTTTGAACATTTGCTTTACTAGTTAGATTAGATATTAAGCTACTCATGTCATTATCAGTTACCTCCGAAAGCCATAGCGAGACTAATGGTGAGGGATTGAAGTATGAATGTGTAGTTTGATATTAGTTTACTTTTCTGCAAATTAGATATATTAAATTGCTCATGTCATTTTCAGTTACCTCCGAAAGCCATAGCTGGACTAATGGCGAGGGATTGAAGTATGAGTGTGTAGTTTGATATTAGTTTACTTTCTGCAAGTTAGAAATATTAAATTGCTCATGTCATTTTCAGTTACCTCCGAAAGCCATAGCTGGACTAATGGTGAGGGATTGGAGTATGAGTGTGTAGTTTGATATTAGTTTACTTTCTGCAAGTTAGAAATATTAAATTGCTCATGTCATTTTCAGTTACCTCCGAAAGCCATAGCTGGACTAATGGTGAGGGATTGAAGTATGAGTGTGTAGTTTGATATTAGTTTCTTTTTCTGCAAATTAGATATCAGATTGCTCAAGTTGTTTATGATTACCTCCGAAAGCCATATCTATACTAATGGTGAGGGGTCAGAATATGAGTTGATGTAATTTGATTTTAGTTTTACTTTACTTGCAATCTTTTCTTTGAGTACAGTTTCTTTTGTGTTTAGACAGCAGCAAGGATAATGAGTTTCATGATCAATAGTTCACTGTTTGCTTGATTAGAATAGTGATGCAATTTTCATTTCCTTTTAAAAATTAATTTTGTCATTGTGTGTTTTAAAATTCTTTTGAAGTTTGGAAAACCATTAGAAGGACATCATTGTCTTGAATATTTGTCTCCATACTTGTCTTTTAGAATTTCATAAAAATCCAAAAACGACAAAAAGTAAGAGATAGGTTATCTTGCACATATAGTGCGCCACACTTCGTCAGCTTACGAATCCCTGGTTGATAATTTATGTTAGCAATTTAGGACACACTAAATTGACCAAACAATAAGAATATGCCATATGTTGCTTGTTTCACTTGCAAGTAAAGAATGTTAGTTCTCCAAGTAAAGAAATTTCAAATTCTCGCTGCATAATAGAAGCAAATTTCTAACTCATAGATTCTTCATTACTTCCAAAAATGATATCATCAACATATACAACCACAATCAATAGTTTATCATTTTCAGTTTTTGTGTATAAGTTGCTATCTGCAGACCCCTTTGAAAATCATTGTTGATGAAGATATTTGTCAAGACGATAACAACATGCCCTTGGAGCTTGTTTGAGACCATATAGAGCCTTTTTAAGTCTACAAAAAAAATTGTCATCATTTCCCAAAATGAATCCTTCTAGTTGTTCTATATAAACTTCTTCTTCTAGATCACCATTGAGAAAAGCAGATTTAACATCCATTTGATAAACTTTGATTTGTTGGAAGCTTGAAAAAGCAAGAAACATTCTTATGGCTTCAAGTCTAGCTACAGGAGCAAAAGTTTCTTCAAATTCTATACCTTCTTTTTGAGAATACCCCTTGCAAACAAGTCTAGCTTTATTTCTTATAACATCCCCATTCTCATTTAACTTGTTTTTGAATATCCATTTAGTTCCAATGATATTTTTGTCATGAGGTTTTGGTACTAATTCCTAAGTGTGATTCTTTTCAATTTGATCAAGCTCTTCATTCATGGCTTGAATCCAACATTCATATTTGCTAGCTTGATTGACATTGTGTGGTTCAATAGTGGATAGAAATGCCAGATAGCTAGAAGATCCCATAAGAGTCCTTCTTGTTTGTACACCTGATCCCTTATCTCCCAAAATTTGAGATTCTGGATGATTCTTTTGAACATATCTGGATGGAGCTTTTTCAGATAAATCATCTTCAGGTTCTTCATTGGGTTCACTGTCTATATCATTTCTATTTGATGTAGAAGGATATATGTCACCATCATCTTCATCTGTTGTTTGTTTTTCTTCTTTTGGAGCTGCAGGAGACTCATCAATAACAACATCAATACATTCAACAATCTTCCAAAGTCTTTTATTGTAACATTTATATGCTCTACTCCTAGAGGAGTAACCAAGAAGTATTCCTTCATCTGCTCTCGGTTCAAACTTGCCAAGTTTTTCATCATTATTTTTGATAAAACATTTGCTTCCAAAAACTCTAAAATGCTTCACAGTGGGAGGATTTCCATACCAGGGTTCATATAGAGTTTTATCACTATTTACACAAACATGTGCCTTGTTAAGAATATTTACCACTGTATGTGCTACTTCTCCCCAAAATGTGTCAGGTTTTCTGGAATCATCAAGCATAGCTCTAGCCATTTGTTGAATTGTTCTATTCATTCTTTCTACTACGCCATTTTGTTGTGGAGTGCCAGCTATAGAAAACTGTCTTTTTATGCCATGTTGTTCACAAAATTCAAGGAATTCATTTGATGTATATTATCCTCCTCGATCAGATCTAAGACACTTTATTTTTAGATCTAATTCATTTTAAACCAGTGCTTTGAAGATCTGAAATTTCTCAAATGCTTCATCATTGTGTTTAGTCAACCCAATCCAACACATTTTAGAGAAATCATCAATGAATAAGATATAGCATTATTCACCACCTGGTGATTTTTTCCTCACAGGTCCACATATGTCAGTATGAATGAGTTCAAGAGGCTTACTTGATGATCCTTGGCATTAAATTGCACTCTGGTTTGCTTACCGAATTGGCAAGTTTTGCATATGATACTTTCAGGTAGAGTAATATTGGGAAGATCACGAACAGCTTTAAGTCTACTTGATTTGTTGATTTAAGAGAAGCTCAGATGCCCCAACCTTTTATGCCATAGCCAGTTTTCTGAAGTTTACTCAAGTAACATTGTTCTTTGCAATTCTTCAATACATACAGATTGCTTGGAGTTTTGTTTCCTTTTATAATTGTTTTACCTATATCAAGATCACATACCACACATTCTTTTGAACTAAATAAAACTTCAGTTCCTTGATCACACATTTGACTTACACTTAACAGGTTATGCTTTAATCCATCCACATACATGACATGCCTCATTTTGTTACAGACAGAATGCTCATGCAAGAGGTCTGTTTCCAAATGTATTCAGGTTTCTCCAGGGTCCTGTCCAAAGGTAAAAAAAATTTGTGGCCCACGCTACCCCTCACTATCGGCGCATACATAGTTAAAGACTTCAGAGAGGTAGAGGTAGAGGGAGAAGATATGAAAATTTATCGCTTTGGGGCTTTAGAATACCAAACATACGACCCGGAGAGGATAGTCCCTGAACATTGCAAGAAGGCTAAATTCAAATGGAACTATCAGCAGACTGAACGTCGGGGAGAAGATGAAAGAAGGAACTGGTACAATGCAAATAAACAAGAGAAGCAAGAAAGAAAAGGATTGATATTGGAACAAATAAGAATACCTATAACAACTTTTCTCCTCTTCAAAATGAAGTTGAATGTGCTTATTGCAATAACTTTGGCCATGAAGAATCTGAATGCAGGAGCAAATTCTAGCCAAAAGAGAATTTTCCTTCAAGCTCCAAAGTGTGGAAAAAGAAGGAACTACAGGTTGAAAATTGTGGCATAGATTTATTTACAGAAGGTGAAGAAAATCAATGTTACATTGATAGTGGATGCTCAAAACACATGGTAGGTGACAAAAACAAACTTCTTGCATATAGTGCTCTAGAAAAAAAAATGTTACATTTGGAAATGATACTCCTGTTGTCATTAAGGGAAAAGGGTCTGTTTTTCTAAAAGAAAATGTGAAAGCTAATAATGTCATGTATGTGGATGGATTAAAGCATAAAATGTTAAGTGTAAGTCAAATGTGTGATTAAGGAACTGAAGTTGTCTTTAGTTCAAAATAATGTGTGGTACGTGATCTTGATACAGGTAAAACAATTATAAAAGGAAACAGAACTCCAAGCAACCAGTATGTATTGAATAACTCCAAAGAACAATGTTACTTGAGTAAATATTCAGAAAACTGGCTATGGCATAGAAGGTTGGCGCATCTAAGCTTCTCTCAAATCAACAAATCAAGCAGACTTAAAGCTGTTCGTGATCCTCCCAATATTACTCTACCTGAAAGTATCATATGCAAATCTTGCCAATTCAGTAAGAAAACCAGAGTGCAATTTAATGCCAAGGAAGGATCATCAAGTAAGCCTATTGAACTCATTCATACTGACATATGTGGACCTGTGAGGAAAAAGTCACCACGTGGTGAACAATACTATATCTTATTCATTGATGATTTCTCTAGAATGTGTTGGATTGGGTTGATTAAACACAAAGATGAAGCATTTGAGAAATTTCAGATCTTCAAAGCCCTGGTTGAAAATGAATTAGATCTAAAAATCAAGTTTCTTAGATCTGAACGAGGAGCATAATATACATCAAATGAATTCCTTGAATTTTGTGAACAACGTGGCATAAAAAGATAGTTTTATGTAGCTGGCACTCCACAACAAAATGGCATAGCAGAAAGAATGAATAAAACAGTTCAACAAATGGCTAGAGCTATGCTTGATGATTCTGGAACACTTGACACATTTTGGGGAGAAGCAGCACATACAGCGGTAAATATTCTTAACAAGGCACATGTTCGTGTAAATAGTGATAAAACTCTATATGAACTCTGGTATGGTAATCCTCCCACTATGAAGAATTTTAGAGTTTTTGGAAGCAAATGCTTTATCAAAAATAATGATGAAAAACTTGGCAAGTTTGAACCGAGAGCAGATGAAGGAATAATTCTTGGTTACTCCTCTAGGAGTAGAGCATATAAATGTTACAATAAAAGACTTCGAAAGATTGTTGAATGTATTTGGGAAAAATACTGAGAGGGGGGGTGAATCAGTATTTAGTGCTAACTGAAAACTTTTTAACTTTTTCTTGCTTTTAAACCCATACACTTCTTTAATGAACACAACTCGTGTATACACGTGGATATCCTTAAGTAAACTCGCGTATTCTCAGAGATCTAAATATGCATTTAATTCTTAACTTAGATCATTGCATCATTCATTAATTAGATTTTTAGTAAGCAGTAAACAGGTGTAGTAAGAACAGAATAAATCACCACACATAAGAAATACACATGAACACCAGGATTTAAGGTGGAAACCCAATTCGGGAGAAAACCACCGCTGTCATCGTCTCAGTCTTCAATATTTATTATATAAAGAAAAATTATTACAATCATGTACTGGCGTAGACTCATACCAGCATGCAGGCACCCACCTGCAGAAGGCTACAACCTTCTCTCGTTTACCAGCCTCTCCTGGAAGGGAGCTACAACCCCCTGCTCTCGTTTACCAGCCTCTTCTGGAAGGGAGCTACTACCCTCTACTCTCGTCTACCAGCTACCACTGGAAGGGAGATTCTACCCCCTTACTGAAGGCTTCAACCCTCAGCACTACTGCTGACCACGTTTCATCAATTTTCAAACAGGATCAAACAGCTTCATCACAACCTTTCACTTATCAACAAATATACTTCGCCCAATGCTTCAAACAGAAAAGTGAAACCACTGTAACCATAATATCAGAGACAACCCAGACTTCATAATAGATATGGAGAAACAAATTCAACCTTGAGCAATCATTAGTTCAGATACCATATGCGCTTTTACTCAGTCAGACCCGCGTATACACACGCTTTTCATGAAACGAACCCACGTATACATCTGTGCATTTTTCATAAAACCCTAACTGCCCATACGTGATTTTATTGAATCAGATCCCGGTATAAATGTGCTTTTCATGAAACTAACCTGCGTATAGATCTATAAAAGATAAATTTTGCAGAACAGATCAGATCTATGAACTTACCCAAATTTCTTCAATTTCTTCATCAGATTTGTGCCAGGTCTTCATCACTTCTTTTTAGATCATTCTAGAGATTCATCATTTCTAGATATTCATCATATTCATAGGTGCATCATAGATTCAGATCTATCAATTAAGAACAGAGTTCAACCATGCAGATATACTTCAGAGTGAAGTATTCATTAAAGCCCAGACACTTGCCCGCCCCCTTGCACTATGATTTTCTTCTCCTTAAATAGATTTGGCTTTTATCAATACCATGAGTCAAAAACACTCAACCGCTGATGGTATTCCTGGACGAGATCAATTAGATAATCAAGCGCTCAATACTTTGGGCCAATACCATGGTAATGCCCCCTGGTTTTATAAAAATAGAGCACAAATTGTCATACGTGACTTGGCACGTTCATTTATGCGTACATACATGACTTCTCCTTAACAAAACCGCGTATGCCTTGTGACATACATTGTTCAACATTATTTTGGTACTTTCTGAATTCCTTTCTTCTGCTACTTCTGAATGGATCTGTAGATACATCAGATTTACATCATTTCCATCAAGGACAACTTCATCAAGTAGGTTTCCATCAAGAAAAACTTCATCAAATAGGTTGCCATAAATTTTATCAAGTAGGTTGCCATCAAGGACAAAACTCTGCATCATATTGCCAACAATCTCCCCCTTTGGACTTGATGGCAACCATGATGGTGTTTGATCACCACAAAAGATAGATACATTGAATATAACCATTATGCAAACACCATGAAACTCTCCCCATATTCAAACACCATGACACTCTCCCCCTTTGACATCAAGGGCAAAGGGCGGATCAAAACCAAAACAAGGTTTTTCTTTGCATGTAGAAAGAAGAGCTCTATAGATCTGACGTGCACTGAAGAAACCATGCTCCCCCTGAGTTCATGCTGAATCTTCAAACATATTTTTCAATGAAGTACATGACTCTATGACCTTTCTTATCACCAAGGACTCATACTTACATCAATGATCCAACCAAGTGGATTTACAAATTTGATCAAGTCTTTACATGACTGAAGATTACAAATTTACATCATAGGTCTCAACATGACCTTCAAATATGAATTTTTATGACCAATACCAAAAATACCATCATTATGCCAACAATGCATTACTTTCCACGTGACCAATGCATCCTTTCCATATGACCAAAACTCCCCCTTAGCTTGTGCAACCTGAACACTTTCAACAGCCAGTCATCAACGCATCTTCACCCAATATCAGAGAATGAAACAGAAATATAAGAGTTGAAACATCATCAGAGATACTATACAGCATCAGAGATACCAAACAGCACTGCATCTGTGCTGAAGAATGCTGACCCCAAGTAAAATTTGTCAACAACTAAACATACGCGGTTTTCTTTGTATAAACTCGCGTATATACGCGACTGTCTTTCAGGAAACCCGCGTATCCAATTTAATCTTCTGAATTTAAGCAGTTCTTATTTTCTGCATGGCAGAGACTACTCCTAGCTTCTGTCTGAGATATTCGAATGCCTCCCTGGGCAGAGGTTTGGTAAATATATCAGCAATTTGTTCTTTGGAGGTAACATACTCCAACTACACCTTTTGTTCAAGTACTTGTTCACGTAAGAAGTGATACTTGATGGGAATGTGCTTTGTCTTGGAATGCATAACAAGATTCTTTGAAATACTGATGGCACTTGTATTATCACACATAATAGAGATAGGAGGTGAAAATTTGATTTGAAATTCTTGTAAGGTTTGCATCATCCAAAGAACTTGAGTGCAACATGATGCGACAGCTACATATTCTGCTTCTATTGTAGATAAGGAAATAGAGTTTTGCTTCTTGCTAAACCAAGATACCAACTGGGACCCCATATAGAATGCACCACCACTAGTTCTTTTCCGATCATCAACATTTCTAGCCCAATCTGCATCAGTGTAAGCATGAAGAGTGAGATCAGCATTCTTTGGATACCATAGTCCAAAGTCTTGAGTTCCTTGTAGATATTTGAATATTATTTTGACAACTTGAAGGTGAGACTCTTTTGGATTAGCTTGGAATCGTCCAACAATCCCAACATCATGCATAATGTCTGGTCTAGTCCCAGTGAGATAAAGTAGACTTCCTATCATAGATCTGTGTTCTGGTTGATTCACCATGGGAGAAACATCATGGGAACTGAGATTACATCCGGTTATCATTGGTGTACTTACATGTTTGAACTCTTCCATTCCATACTTCTTCAGAATTTTCTTAAGGTATTTTTCTTGTGATAAGAATATGCCATCTGTATTTTGATGCACTTGTAAGCCAAGAAAGAATGTTAGTTCCCCAAGTAAAGACATTTCAAATTCTTGTTGCATAATAGAAGAAAATTTCTAACTCATAGATTCTTCATTACTTCCAAAAATGATACCATCAACATATACAACCACAATCAATAGTTTATCATTTTCAATTTTTGTGTATAAGTTGCTATCAGCAGATCCCTTTGAAAATCCTTGTTGATGAAGATATTCGTCAAGATGATAATACCATGCCCTTGGAGCTTGTTTGAGACCATATAGAGCCTTTTTAAGTCTACAAACTAGATTTTCATCATTTCCCAAAATGAAGCCTTCTGGTTGTTCTATATAAACTTATTCTTCTAGATCACCATTGAGAAATGCAGATTTAACATCCATTTGATACACTTTGATTTGTTGAAAACTTTAAAAAGCA
This sequence comes from Pinus albicaulis, assembly GCA_034641835.2. Taxonomy (NCBI): domain Eukaryota; kingdom Viridiplantae; phylum Streptophyta; class Pinopsida; order Pinales; family Pinaceae; genus Pinus; species Pinus albicaulis. The sequence goes on along the minus strand of CM076576.1, from coordinate 758,882,844 downwards.
AGAAACATTCTTATGGCTTCAAGTCTAGCTACAGGAGCAAAAGTTTCTTCAAAGTCTATACCTTCTTGTTGAGTATACCCCTTGCAAACAAGTCTAGCTTTGTTTCTTACAACATCCCCATTCTCATTTAACTTGTTTTTGAATATCCATTTAGTTCTAATGACATTTTTGTTATGAGGTCTTGGTAATAATTGAAAAGAATCACATTCATCTTTGCTAGCTTGATTGACATTGTGTGGTTCAATAGTGGATAGAAATGCCAGATAGCTAGAAGATCCCACAAGAGTCCTTCTTGTTTGTACACCTGATCCCTTATCTCCCAAAATTTGAGATTCTAGATGATTATTTTGAACATATATGGATGAAGCTTTTTCATATAATTCATCTTCAGGTTCTTCATTGGGTTCACTGTCTATATCATTGCTATTTTATGTAAAATGACATAAGTCACCATCATCTTCATTTGTTGTTTTTTTTTCTTCTTTTGGGGCTGCAGGAGACTCATCAATAACAACATCAATACATTCAATAATCTTCCGAAGTCTTTTATTGTAACATTTATATGCATTACTCGTAGAGGAGTAACCAAGAAGTATTCCTTCATCTACTCTAGGTTCAAACTTGGGAAGTTTTTCATAATTATTTTTGATAAAGCATTTACTTCCAAAAACTCTAAAATGCTTCACAGAGGGAGAATTACCATACCAGAGTTCATATGGAGTTTGTCACTGTTTACACAAACATGTGCCTTGTTGAGAATATTTACTGCTGTATGTGGTGCTTCTCCCCAAAATGTGTCAAGTGTTCCAGAATCATCAAGCATAGCTATAGCCATTTGTTGAATTGTTCTATTCATTCTTTCTTCTATGCCATTTTGTTGTGGAGTTCCAGCTACAGAGAACTGTCTTTTTATGCCATGTTGTTCACAAAATTCAAGGACTTCATCTAAAGTAAATTCTCCTCCTCGATCAGATCTAAGAAATTTGAGTTTTAGATCTAATTCATTTTCAACCAGAGCCTTGAAAATCTGAAATTTCTCAAATGCTTCATCTTTGTGTTTAAGCAACCCAATCCAACACATTCTAGAGAAATCATCAATAAATAAGATATATTATTGTTCACCAGGAGGTGAATTTTTCCTCATAGGTCCACATATGTTAGTATGAATGAGTTCAAGAGGCCTACTTGATGGTCCTTCCTTGGCATTAAATTGCACTATGGTCTGCTTGCCGAATTGGCAAGATTTGCATATGATACTTTCAGGTAGAGTAATATTGGAGAGACCACGAACATCATTAAGTCTGCTTGATTTGTTCATTTGAGAGAAGCTTAGATGCCCCAACCTTCTATGCTATAGCCAGTTTTCTGAATATTTACTCAAGTAACATTGTTCTTTGCAGTTCTTCAATACATACAGGTTGCTTGGAGTTCTTTTTCCTTTTATAATTGTTTTACCTGTATCAAGATCACAAACCACACATTATTTTGAACTAAAGACAACTTTAGTTCCTTGATCACACATTTGAATTACACTTAACAGGTTATGCCTTAATCCATCCACATACATGACATCATTAGCCTTCACCTTTTCTTTTAGAAACACAGACCCTTTTCCTTTAATTACAGTAGGAGTATCATTTCCAAATGTAACTTTATTTTCCTTTTCTAGAGAACTATATGTAAGAAGTTTGTTTTTGTCACCTGTCATGTGTCTTGAGGATCCAATATCAATGTACCATTTATTTTCTTCACCTTCTGAAAATAATGCTATGCCACAATTTTCAACCTGTAATTCCTTCTTTTTCCATACTTTGGAACTTGAAGGAAAATGCTCTTTTGGCTTAACTTTGCTCCTGCATTCAGATTCTTCATGCCCAAATTTATTGCAATAAGCACATTCAACTTCATTTAGAAGAGGAGAAAAGTTGTTATAGGTATTCTTCTCAAATTCAATCCTTTTCTTTCTTTCTTCTCTAGTCATGATGGTTTTATATGCAACACATTGAACAACTTTATGACCAAAATTGTGACATGAGAAACATTGTCCATTGAAGAATAAATTTCTGCGATCATGAAATCTTCTACTTGAATTTATCTGTTGATTGGTGTTTCTTTGAGAGATATTCCTGTTAGTGTTCTTTGAATTGAGATGATCATGCTTTACCTGTAATGATTCTTTATTCCCTTGCTGAGTGGCAGAATTTTGTAAACCAGCTGTAGCTGCTTTTAGATAATTTGGTGCTGAAGCCTGAGAAGATTCTCTGGTATATCCAAGACCCGTCTTTATAAGAGGAGAACGTTGTACCTTGATAATATCATCTAAGGTTTCAGATCCTTTAGAAAATCTAAGATTCAGAGTCTTTACTTTCTCAAAATCTTTTCTTAGACTTACCACTTCACATTCTAATTTCTCAATGTGTTTCTTTGCTTCTTCAACCTTCTTTTCCAGAGTCTCTATGGTTATTTTCCTTTCTTCTAAGAGTATTTTACTTTCTTCTAAGTGTATTTTGAGTTGATTGTTTTCTTCAAGAAAATAATTGTCCTCTAGAGCATCCACAAAAGTATCCTTTTCTTCTCTAGATTCAAATGCCATGAGAAGTCTAAGATCTTGTTCACATTCTTCCTCACTATCAGATAACCCATCACTGTCTTCATGAGTATAGTAACTTTTTCTAGTGTTAAACCGATTCTTATTCCTTCTTGCTACTTCCTTCCCTTTTGCAGGTGTTTCTTTTTGAGGACACTTAGCAGCATAATGACCAACTCTTCCACACTCAAAACATTTGAAAGGAAGCTTACCTCTGAACCGCCCTGTGCCAAGTTGGAGTTTCTTTACAAAATTTGCCTCGTCTTCTTCTAAGATATATCCTGATCCTTCTGCTTCTTGGACTTCTTTCCCTTTTGTAGAAGCTCTGAAGACAGCCTCTTTTTGTTCAGATGGTCCTCCTCTTCTCATTTCATATGCGGTTAGTATGCCATGAAGTTGTACCACAGTAAGATTTTGAAGATCCTGTTTTTCTTCAAGAGCAGAAACTTTTGACTCAAATTTTGCTGTTAGCGATCTTAAAATTTTCTCAACCAAAGTAGATTCGGTTATTGTTTCTCCCAGATTTCTCATACGATTTACAACATCATCAACACGTAGAAAGAAACTAGAAATATTCTCATCATTATGCATTCTTAAATTTTCATATTCAATTCTGAGAGTTTGAAGTTTTGCACTTTTTACCTTTGCATCACCTTCATAACTTAGAATGATTTTGTCCCATATCTCTTTTGCTGTATTCAGCTGCATAACTTTAACAAATTCAGAATCAGTTAGACTTCCTGTTATAGCATTGACTGCCTTTGCATTTGTTTCATAATTCTTCTTTTCAATCGAATCTGTTGGTACTATAGCTGGATATTGATATCCTCATTCAACAATGGCCCATACATCTGCTCCCATAGACTAAAGATAGGATCTCATCCTTATTTTCCAGAAGATTAAATTGCTTCCATTAAAGAGCGGAGGCTTGATAGATGTTGTTCCATATTTATTGCTCATCTTGCTTGATCTTCCTTCTAGCGGCTAAGCTTTTTCAGAAGGACCTGCTCTGATACCAATTGTTGGGAAAAATACTAAGAGGTGGGGGTGAATCAGTATTTAGTGCTGACTGAAAACTTTTTAACTTTTTCTTTCTTTTAAACCCATACGCTACTTTAATGAACACAACTTGCGTATACACGCGGATATCCTTAAGTAAACTCGCGTATGATCAGAGATCTAAATATGAATTTAATTCTTAACTTAGATCATTGCATCATTCATTCATCAGATGTTTAGTAAGCAGTAAACAGGTGCAGTAAGAACATAATAAATCACCACACATAAGAAACACACATGAACACTAGGATTTAAGGTGGAAACCCAATTCGGGAGAAAACCACCACTGTCATCGTCTCAGTCTTCAATATTTATTATATAAAGAAAACTTCTTACAATCATGTACTAGCGCAGACTCATACCAGCACGCAGGCACCCACCTGCATAAGGCTACAACCTTCTCTCGTTTACCAGCCTCTCCTGGAAGGGAGCTACAACCCCCTACTCTCATTTACCAACCTCTCCTGGAAGGGAGCTACTACCCCCTGCTCTCATTTACCAGCTACCACTGGAAGGGAGCTACTACCCCCTTACTGAAGGCTTCAACTCTCAGCACTACTGCCGACCACGTTTCATCAATTTTCAAACTGGATCAAACAGCTTCAACACAACCCTTCACTTATCAACAAATATACTTCGCCCAATGCTTCAAACAGAATAGTGAAACCACTGTAACCAGAATATCAGAGAAAACCCAGACTTCAGAATAGATATGCAAAAACACATTCAACCTTGAGCAATCATTAGTTCAGATACCATATGCTCTTTTATTTAATCAGACCCGCGTATACACGCGCTTTACATGAAACGAACCCGCGTATACATCTGTGCATTTTTCAGAAAACCCTAACTGCCCATACATGCTTTTATTGAATCAGATCCGCGTATACACACGATTTTCATGAAACGAACCTGCATATAGATCTATAAAAGATAAACTTTGTAGAACAGATCAAATCTATGAACTTACCCAGATTTCTTCAATTTCTTCATTAGATTTGTGCCAGGTCTTCATCACTTCTTTTCAGATCATCCTAGAGATTCATCATTTCTAGATCTAGAGATCTTGAACCTTCATCATATTCATAGGTGCATCATAGATTCAAATCTATCAATTAAGAACAGAGTTCAACCATGCAGATATACTTCAGAGTGAAGTATTCATTAATGCCCAGACACTTGCACCCTTTCTTGCACTATGATTTTCTTCTCCTTAAATAGATTTGGCCTTTATCAACACCATGAGTCAAAACCACTCAACCACTGATGGTATTCCTGGACGGGATCAAATAGATAATCAAGCGCTCAATACTTTGGGCCAATACCATGGTAATGCCCCCTGGTTTTATAAAAATAGAGCTCAAATTGGCATACGCGACTTGGCACGTTCATTTCCGCGTACATACGCGACTTCTCCTTAATAAAACCGCGTATGCCTTGTGACATACCTTGTTCAACATTATTCTGGCACTTTCTGAATTCCTTTCTTCTGCTACTTCTGAACGGATTTGCAGATACATCAGATTTACATCATTTCCATTAAGGACAACTTCATCAAGCAGGTTCCATCAAATTCAATACATTGTATCACATTGCCAACAATCTCCCCCTTAACTCATCAAGTAGGTTTCCATCAAGTTCAATAGGTTTCCATCAAGAACAACTTCATCAAATAGGTTTCCATCAAGGACAACACTCTGCATCATATTGCCAACAACACTACCCATCACTGATTTCACCATGCATACAATAAGGGTGAGATCCAACTCTAATTTTGAATCAAGATCTTCACCTGTTGGTTCTCTTGTCGGCATTCTTGTGTAGACACTTCGTGGCATAATGTCTCAGTTCATGACGGTAAAAACCTTTAATATTCAACAAGTCCTTCTTCTTGCCTACTTGACCAGAATCTCTTTTGGATTGGAATGTCTTCCCTTTCCCTTTTTTTCATTTCCATCCAAGGCATAGTTATCTTCATCATCATTCTTGGATGAGGATCTATCTTTGGTGTTCTTCCTTATCTCTTCTTGCACCAAGTCGGACCACAAATGCTCCCACTCTGGTAGCTTCTCCCTCCCATTTACTAAATCTTGATAGTTTTACCAGCTCTTGGGAAGGCCTAAAAGTGCTAGGCTAACAAAATCATCTTTAGCAATAGTAAAACCAACACTCCCAAGCTCATCCCGACATTGGATGAACTAGCTGAAGTACTATGGTATTGTGTCACCATTTTCCATATTGATTTTTCGAAGCTTGTCCTTCAGTGCCAGATTCCTATGGTCATTTTTATTCTAAAACAAGTCTTTTAAGGCCTTCCATATTGCATATGGAGTCTCCTTCCCGTGGAGGTTCAAGACAATATGATCTCGAAATACTTCCAATAAGATACTTCTTACCTTGGCTACATTATTCTTCCATTATGCTAGAGCTTGTGCATTTGTTGTTGTTGGTTTCGAAACATTTCTATTTATGTATTCCTTCAATCCATTGTCTTCCATGACTGCTTCCATTCGTTCCTTCTAGGTAATGTAATGTTAGCTACCCTCAATGGCATACTCGAGCCTCAGACCATAAAACGCCATCCTGATCCTACTGCCTACTCTGGAGAATAGATATGCAAAAACTCATTCCTCCTACACGAAAAAATTGTATTCTTCCCTTCTATAGTGATTTCAAATCTGATACCATGTATAAATTCCTTGTAAATTCAAACTTCTTATTGTAATTTTCTAAAACAATAGACTTGAATCTACTCTACCAATTGCAAAAACAATAAATGATCGTGAAATCATGAAGCATACAAGAGAAAGAATTCAATCAACACGTTACACAATGATTTGTTGTGGAAATCCATGGCTAGAATCCTCATTATTTGTATATTTCATTAGTTAGAAAATATGAGAAGATTACAATGCTTTGCTCATGCTCAAGCAACCTCTACATTATCTCTATTTGTCTCACTACTTCCTAGACAAGCCTAGGCCAATACTTAACCAAATTTTGGCTTGCCCAAGTCCCTATTTCCTTGCACTTTTTCCTTCGGAATTATCCCCCTATTAATTAGGGAAATCCTCAATTGGAATTGCACAATACATCATAGGCCTGTACAATTTTCATGGTTATACAACTAATAATACACTGCCTTTGAACTCTAATCTCAACTGGGTAACTCTCATATCACACATGCATGAGTTATTTATGGCTAATTTATCAATTAACTGATTGATCACAGAGTACACACCCCACTACTTGACCTCCCACTAGTTCCTCTAATAATTGGAACTAGTTAAACTGAAATTAACTCAGATAAACTAAATTAATTAATTACAACTCAAAATAAAATCAACCTAGGCTCCTAAAAAGTAGGATACACTCTACATGACTCAAGTTAGACCCTAAAATCGAATTAATTAAACTAACTAAGTCAAACTAACTTAGTTAACTAATAGAAGTTGTCATGAGATGTGGAATTACAATTTTCTTCTAATTTAATTCAAGGGAAAATTAAATTATAATCTTTCCTCATACTATTTTCAACACTTTTTATCATATCTTATATTCTAATATTGATTAATATTATAATAATACACATTTGTGTCCTATTATCATGATCCCCTTTTTTCCCTATTATTTGATCTCATCTTATCTCTTTTATATCTAATAGCTTATCCTTAGTATTAATCTATAGTGTATTATCTTAATCTTTATCTCAATATACCATATTAATTAAAATTCTAGTAATCATTGTATCACTCTCAATATTCTATCCTAATATTTGACCCTTATACCTATCAAATATATCCATTAATTTATATATTTCCCTTCATTCCATTTATTAATAAATTCAAACAATAAATATTAATTAAAATTTATTTATTCTATTTATTCACACACGACAAATATAATTAATAATTATTGACATACCATATATATACATAATAGGTGCATTAAAATTTTATTATTAATAAATTAATTTTAATTAATCTATTCTTTTATTATCAATATTATATTAGTATCAAGTTAACCCCAATCAAACATTAAAATTCATGGTCCTACTTTTTATCCATCCTTACGTTAATTTTTATTTGTTTCCTATTTCTGTGATTTTGCACTTGTCAGCCAATTTCTTTTTTCCAATTACATATTTATTTCTTCACTTTCACTAGAAGATTTGAAATTTCTATACCTTAAATCTAATGCTATGAATCCTAAAAATAATCTCCAAAAAATCTCAAGTTGCAGAAACCTAAATTCTGAAATATCTGAGAAAGAAGAAACATACAAACAAATTTAGAAACAATGTAGATAAAATATATGCTCTCTGCTTTCACCATGTTAGGATTCATCATAAACATCTCATAATAAACAGAAACATAATCTGTATACAAAAACACAATGTAGCTTAATCTTTTACAGCTACAAGTAAGAAAATTGCTTGTTAATTCTTCAACGCACCAATTGAATAGAGATGCCAGAATTTTAGGCCTTTCATGAAATCAGCAGTAAGTTACGAAGGTAATATTAGTTACAGTTGGGAACATTCAGTCATTTATCTTATTTTATGATGTTTTTTTCACAAATTTGTTGACAATTCTCCTTTGGCTAAGTAGTGGCACTATGAGGGGAAATTCTGTGGGGTAAAAATTATCTAGGACTTATACCTGGTCTCATATGCACCCACTCAGAGGGTTTTGAAACCAGGTCTTATCATCAATACAAGTATGATCACCTTGCAACTTGCTTCTATATTTTCAAAATATTGTTCTGCAATTCCAAAATATCATTCCAAAGAGCAACCATGTACCTCCTTTTTTTCAGCGACAAGAAGACCTTCAATTTATTTTATACATTGCTTGGAAGCATGAACCTCTTCATCCCTCTTTGAATTCATCTATTTGGCTAAACCCAACCCAATAAATTTTAATGGTAACCCTTAATCTCTAAAATTAGCAATAATCTTTTCCCTGTCTGGTTTGTAGATGAAGCCATAGCATTAGAGTTTGTTTCATCATCCTTAACTTTATTTTCCATGGCTTCCAATGCTTTACACTGCTTCAACAGTTGGTAAAAACAAATTGGATCACCAACCAATCATAATCTAGTATTTCATCCTAGAGGAATCAAGTAGAGGAATCAAGAAAAGATGAGTGTTCAACTACACAAATGCATTAAAATTCAAAAAAACAATCTAGTTGTTCTTCATACCTTTTGTTGGCACTCATTTTCCTATGCTTTTACATTTATAATGAATTTTGTAATATGGGATTTGTAATTTTTAATCTGCATGAAAAGGGAGACTGAGGTAAGGCTTGTATCAATGAATTAATCTTTAAGTTTTAAAGACAACTAGCATTTCACAAGTTAGGTACCTCCACATTTTTTTCTTCAATTTATTTCTCTATAACTTTAATATATTTGTGTGCCTCACACAAATCAAGATTTCTTCCTCCCATAGACCTGCATATGGAATAATGATTATTTATAAACCACTTGTCCATACATAAACTAGCATTAAGCATGCATAAATTTCAGTTGATAGGAATATGCACCTTGGGTTTTCATTGGCATTCTCCATTGACTCACTTGAGCTTTGGATATTCATAGACGCTTATGCACTCTACATTGTTGACATCTGATATCTTAGGACTTGTAGCTCTAATTCCAAGTCCTCCCTCATTATATTTTTCCTTTAAGCCTCTTTTTTCACAATACCCACCTTATTTAGAAAGAAACAATTGGAATGAACAATAACCAATGAAAATACAAGACACTTGCAATTATTTTTTCCTCATTAACAAGCCTACCTAGCTCTCTAATGCATTTACAATTCATTCTAGTTCTTCAATTGACCATTCCAAAAGCTTAGTCCCCTCCTCTTTATCTTATCCATAAGTTTTTGTTGCCTCTACAACCTACCCATCATAAAAATATATTTTATAAGGGCATGGAAGTAAACAAAATGGGTTCCAAAAGTGAGAAACAAAAGAAAAAATATATGTGAGCAGACTCGATGTGCTTCCACATCAATAGCTTCTCATTCATAAGCAAAATTCTGGGCCATTTCAAGTTGTTCACTCAGATCAATTGCATATGTATTAAGACAATCCATCTCTCTAATAACATCGTTCATATCACATTTCATGATTTTAATTGAATTGATCATTTCGTGATCTATCATAGAACCCATCTCAAGGAGATTGTCCTTTAATCCTTCAATCACTCTTTGTTCCTCTTCCAATTCCTCTTATGTGGAATTTCTCTTTGTTAATAGGCCTTTGACATCAGTCTCAAGCTAAGAGTTTTCATTTGATGCAAAGGCCAAAGTCTCATTTATTTGAGTAAGTTATATGTTTAGACTGGTCACTTCACTTACCTTCTCCAATAGTTATATCTCTGGTCGTGTATTATGAGACATAACTGTGTTGAGCTCATTATATCTTGCTAGTAGGTCTTCTTGAACCAATTTCAATGCTACCGATGCTTCATGAACTTCATCTTTCTGATCCTTCACTTTGGATGTAGACTCTTGCAATAAAATCAAATCAAATTACAACCCATTCAAAATTTTCACTTTGAATTGTAGTTCTAACATCAATGCAGCATTGTGCAAAAACATATCTTTGAATTTCAACTCAATAAATTCAATTTTATCTACAAAAATATGTGCCTTCTCCTCAAGTTCAGATATACATTTAAGGAATTTTTCTATGACCAACAATTCATCAGCTCTCTCCAAAGGCATGACAAATAAAAAAATTTCCTACAAGCTAGAAATCTTAGGCTCAATATTATCAGCTACATGACTGGAATAACAACTATATTTGGTCAATTGCAGAGCAATAGCTTGTACCTTCTTCAAATAATCATCTTTAAGAGATATCTACTTGGATAAATATTGAAGGTTGTAATTTTTACTACTTAGAGTTTCCTTCATTCCTTCATTGTCTTTCTCCACTCTAGAAAGATGATTAAAAATGTCTTCCTCATTCTGAAATAGCTAATATTATTAGTTTCTCTCTCTTGCAAATATACATGCTAAGCATTTTCCCTCCTAATTTCTTCAACAACAACTTTGCTTTTTTGAAGCTCGGAAAATAATATTTCTTAGTTTTAACCTATTTCTTTGGAAGATAATGGACGTTGAGGATATCCTCAACATTCTACTTATCAACCTCAATTGGTACAATAGTGATGCCTCCTATGCTAAATCAAGATTTTTCATCATTTTCCTGATACTCATCATCAAACCTTGGTGTACTATTTAAAATTATTATATTAGACTCACCCTTGTTCTCCTCAAAGAAAAAATTAAGGAATATTTTGGCTCCATGATTTTCCTATAAGGAAAAATCATCGTATATGTTTCCTTGTACAACTAGATCATCATCATAGTCTAGAAGATTGGTTGAAGAAATATGATATTTTCTTCCCCACTTGGCACATCTTCACGATTTATTTTATGATGACTCCAGATCTTAATTCTTCTTAATCATTCTGCCATGATATTCATGATCTTGATATAAAATCATAGGGGATTTTATTTTCCAGCAGTCTTCACCATCATCTTGATTTAGATCATTGCTAAAATAATAACAATGTCATACCTTGAATTATCTTCTTGGGGAAAAGCACTGATGTTTTGGAAGGGGTCTAGAATGTGCTCTTTTTGAGCAGCATAGTTATCACTCCCTGAATCTTCAACCAACATGTTTCTAGAGCCTTTATCTTGGTCTCAACCATTACTCATAACAACATCAATATCTAGATAAAAAAATCATCTTTTAATATTCAGTTGAAAAACTATGATGGTGTTCTTCTGGGTTTGGAACATTTTCCTAATTTTCTTCATTGGGTGTTGCATGTTGATTGATCATATATCCATGATTTTTTGTGTAAAAAAATTGCTACTCCTCCTCACTTTTGGAAAAATAATCGCCAATATTAACTTTTATATTATTTACCTCTTTGTTATGGCAACAAAGGTCCTCACACTCATAACAAATTCCCTAATCTATAACCTAGAGTCCCTCCATATTTTTCATCATTTGCATGGAAATTTGGGGGGGAATTGTCTCCCAAGCCTTTCGTTTCTTCTGAATCGCCTCATTCCTCTTATGGTATATAAAGCTATAGAAATTCTTTGGGAATGCAAAAACATTTCTTGGTGTCTTGTTGAGGGTTTTAATACCTTTCTTACACAACAATACATAAAGTGTTTATGTCTATACTACCAAGAATCTTCACATCCAATAAATTTCATGAGATGAAATGAAGGTGGTAAAATACTTTGAGGGAAAATTTGGAGTATCTTTGAGCAACACTAAATGATACAAAAGAATGGTCTGTAAATGGTAGGACTATGGCCTACCCCTTTCACCAATAGTGCTCTTCTGCGGGATTGAAATTTATTTATGCTTATGCAATCTATAACAAGACTAATATAAAATTATTTATTGTCGTTGAATATATTTTTTCACAAATTATTGAAATAATTCCTTCAAGGAGAAAAAACCAATACAAACTATAGATAGGGCTTCTTGACTTGATGATCACAATTGTATAACTATTGCACTTTCCATGTCTCCATAATGCCAAAAAAAATTGTCAAGGTTGTTTCTGACAAGAGTAGGGAAGGAAATCAAAAAATCATGAAAAACCCATAGATATCATATATTGTTTCTTCCAGGTGGGCACATGAATATTAATATTTTTCTCCATCCTCTGTGGGATTGAAATTTATTAATGTCAGTGCAATATACTGAAAGACTGATTCAAATGTTTTATTTCCATTGAATATATTGTAGCACAATATATGGATAGAATTCCTCCAAGGTGAAAAAAACCATACATACTACAGATAGGGCTTCTTGTCACTTAATTTAATTATCACAAATGTTCAACTATTGCACTTTCCATGTCTCCATATTTCTAGTTGTTTTATTTCAATATTGCTTGTGACAAGAGTAGGGAAGACAATCCAACACTCTTGTGAAACCCCATGGCTATCATGTACTATTTCTTCCAGGAAGTCACGTGAATATTAATACTATTGTTGAAATGCATTTTACTCAACAATTATTCATGCAAGTCTTTATCATAATTTGAACTCCATGAATGGTTGAGAAGGTTTAATGTTTCATGCAGATACATGAATTATAGTGTTCACGTCTACTAGAATGTATTTTGGATGCTACAAGGCTCATCCTCGCGTTGGAATACCCATACCTATCAGCAAGTGAATTAGATATTTATCATGAGTAAACAATTTTCACTTATCGCTTTTATCAAACATAATACAGACAAATAAAAGGTTAACATCTATGGAAGGGAGTATGTTGTGTTGACTATATGATAAACCCAAAATACTAATGGAATAAGAGTATGACCAACTTGGTATTAAATTAAATGCATCGTTCATGATATTAAATTAAATTAGCATGTATTACACAAGTAGAAAACTTTTTACCCTATAAAGAGCAGAAAAAACAAGCTAGATGCATAAAGGAAACAAAATAGAAACAAATAATACCCATACTTTTTTATGGCAAACCACTAAGGATATCATGATCCATATTCTCCTTAGAGCTTAGAAGGAATAATAGTAAGTTTGGAAAGTTAGTTGAAATCTAAAATAGAAAATAAAAACAAAACCTTGAGAAAAATTTTAAACACCAAACTCGTAAAGTTTGAGGGAAATACAAATGAGAACCTTAACCATAACTCTCGAAAGGAAAAATAATGAAAATAGGACAACCTAAATATTGAGGTTCAGGAAATCAGGTATAAATTTAGGAGAATAATGCCTAAGGGTGCATGGCTATGAAAAAACCTGAGACTCCATCAAAGTATTAGACACAATTTCTCTGTGAAAATGAATAGAAGCCTTGAAAGGAGTATTCATTGGGGTGGAAGATTCAACCCTCCTCGAGCATAAAAACGATGAACATTGGAACAAACTAGACAAACTAATTGGGATAGAAGAAAACATCAAAATAAACCATGTCGAAATTAAAAGAATGGACATGACACTACCTTCAAATACCATGCATTCGTTGACATGGGGAGAAAATGTTGAACCAAAAAGAAACAATTTGAACCAAAAATGGCTAAGGTAATAAATAGCACCTAGCATGAGCAAATGTTACAGTTCAAAAGCTCATTTGGCCCTTTGGAAAGAAAAATAATGGTGTCGGAAAAAGAAGCATAAAAAACGTAAGTGAACAAAGGTACAATGACCATACCCTAGTCATATAACCATCCTTTAATCATATCCGCCATATCACCTAAATTTGTCACCACCATAGAATGTGGATGACAGGTGAACAAGGAAATTTAACCCATCGATAATTGTCAAAGTGGTAAAAATCACATGGGTATAAAAAAAAATCAACAACCTCAAGCCCATGTCAGCATATGTACATTTCCAATGTTTAAACCAGCCTAGATCCATCTTAACCTCAAATCTATCAAGCGTGGAGACGGATAAAATATCTCAAGGTGCAAACCCCCATTTTTAGTATAAAACTTGAGGAAAGGTTTGTACCTCGAGATATTTTCTCCCTCTCACACTTGATAGATCTAGTTAAAATGGATCTAGGCTGGTTTTTAATATTTAGAACTACCATGTGTTTCAAGGAAGAAACATCACAAAAATAACACCCTAAACTCACTTTTGTAACTTAAATATTTGGAAATTAACTAAAGTTAAATTAATGATATTAATATGTTTATTTTTAAAAATAAATCTAGGTGTTATTATAACCCTTCTCAAGGTATAATTACTCAAAAATGTTGGATGTATTGCAACAAAGAGGTTGTTGTAAGTAGTGAATTTGTCATTACCATTAAGATCAGGCGATAGCTGGAAAATACCAAACATTAAACACTTACCCATAAATTTTAATTAGGAAGCATATTAAATTTTTCATGTGAAGAAACAAATTATAGCTTATAGATATGAAGAATTTTACTGCAATATTAATCTCATCCAACAAAATCCTTTTGATCCCTTTGACAAACCAAATTACAAGGAGATTGTGACTTTCATTTTATCAACCATATCTTACATGTACTATTCATGTGGGAACAAACATAAAAAATAGCCTAAGCTAACAAACATAAGAAATCCATAAGTGGACATAGGGCTAAGTACACCTTATTTCTGTGGTTCATAAAATAGTAAATTCATTTACACATTAGTCTATTGAAAAATTTGTAATATTTGTTCAATTTCACAGATATATGTGTAACCATTGGCCAACTTGTTTAATTATCAATGAAGTACATGATGAGGATAATTCCAAACCCTCAATGACGCTTAAAGTGACTTACAAAAATATGACTATTTTTTATTACTATATGATTCTTAATTACTAAAATTTATATTTCCTAAACAACTATTAATTAGAATCATCTCGAGGCCATAGTTAAATGAGTGCCTAAAATATTTCGCTTTTGTATATGGTCAAAAATAGCTATCGTAATATACTACTATAGATCAACAATAACATATTATTGAACTATATTTGGACATGTATAATATCAATATACTTAACCTCAAAGACTTATCGGTTGGATATTCTTCCATCTTCTCTCATGTTTTCAGTTGCTTTGGTGTTCTTCAATTACCTTACATGTTCCAACTTGGTTTATCTAGCTTCATCATAGTGCTAAATTTTCAAATTGTTCTATGTTGAATCAATTACTTTAGCCTAATTCAATAATTCAGTTAGAAATATTTTAAATTACAAATATTTTTTCCATTCATCAATAGTAATTGAAGATATAATCATAAATGAAATGACAAAGTAGACAATCAACATATCAGCAAGAGGAACCATATTTGGTGAAAGACCAGGGAAAAATCCCACTAGGGGGAAACCCTTTGAAATAATTATTCTATTATATTTTCATACAATGTTAAATAGAGATTAAAATGAGCCCAATTCAATATCATCCAGTCATAAAACACAATAACATTCAGAAAAAAGTTTCCAGTGCCAAAATATGTCAGAGACAACTTCTTCAGTCTTTGGTCAGTTGCAGATAACTTTGGTCAATGGTCAACTTAATTCAAACTCTCTAGTCACATGCATGAGGATATGTGAGTACAATTATAGGATACCATTCGCTCCCTTGCTTCCTATGTGTCAACGACTATAGCCGAAATTGCTCTGTGACAAGCCTGCGACTATAGCCCATAAACCCTAGATTAGATATGAGCCTCAAACCTTGTAATTTTGAACCTTTGTGAACTTCTATTTCCTTCCTTGCTTCATGTCTATGTGAACCAATCAATGAGAATAGAAGAATGAGATGCTTGGTGATGTCCAAATGAGCTTTAGGTCACTTGTATTTATAGGCCTCCATGAGTGTCTGATTTTCTTCGAAGCCGACCTTGCCCAAATGTGCATGTGTGGGACTTCCTTCATAAGTACACTTTCCCATATCTGATTTGAGTGATATTTAGGTTGATTTTTGTACTATCGAAAACAGAAATTCAATGAAATCATCATATCCATCAAATAAGCTATCCAAAGTGGAATTTTACTGTAGTTGCATAATTTTAACACTCCCTCTCAACTAGGGAGAATTCCACCTATTTGTCATGTCGCCATATCATGTCCCATCTATGCTCACATCTATATGCTGAAAATTTTTTGACTATAAAGAAGAAGAATAATGGGGGAGAAAAATTTACCACCCTCTATCCATTGGGCTACTATCCGAAAATATTTTTGAGCGGGCTACTACCAAGGAATTTTAGTCAATAGGCTACTACCCAAAATCTCACAGGGGAGATACTACTATGACACCATATCGAGCAATAGGTGACGTAGGGGAGCTAATACTAAACCCATCTTATTTCCTACCGATATTCCCAAAAAACACCCTTAAGATTCATGTGGTAAAACACTTGCATTAAATCTAGATTTGACGAGATACCTGACTTACCAATATGTAAGGATCACAAGCCTCCAAGCCTCCTCATCCCATTGCCCAAACACAGAGGGATCATCCAATTAAGCCTAGCTTGTGGGTATGATGTCAACTGGGGTATACTCTGAAAAGACCAAGATAGGGTGGGCTACTACTCCAACCCTATGGGTAACAGATAAGGGTGATACTCTATTGTCCAGAGTTCCCTCAACCCCAAGAGCCCTCTATCTCAATTCCTCACCTTGGGATCTAATACATGGGGGAAGGGTTGGCTATGTGTCCTTAATCAGTGATTCCCCTTATCAGTAGGGATCACATCCATCAGTCCAAGTTTCTCTCTAAATACCAAGAATTTCCCTTTTGACAAAGCCTTGGTGAGAATATATGAAATCTTGTCATCTATCGATATGTGATGGAGTCAAACAGGTCCTCTCTGCACCATGTCTCTAATTAAATGATATCTAATTATCTACTAAAAATATAAATTACAGTAATGAACAACAATCAATTATTCAGACCTTTAATGAAGAATAATAGTAATCAATCATCAGCTATTTATGATAACATCACTTGAAAGGAACAGTAATCAAATGTAATGCTAATCTAAGAAATTCATTAAAGAATTATATGCAATTGTAAAAGTAACAACATATAATATTTATCTCAACGGTAAAGATAAACTACGCAATTGAATTCTAACATCACATAGAAATCGAAATAACAAGATACAGTAATTAGCAATTGCAGAGATGACATAAATGATTATGGCACAGAAGAAGCAGCAAGTCTCCTAGCAACCAGGCCTAGAGCCTCCAGAATCTACTGTTGAGAATACTCAAAACATGGTTATAAAGAAAGAATTTTTTTTCTCATTAATCACAGTAGCAAAAATACAACATCACCATAGTGAAAATACTCTGTCTTTAATACAGATAATGATGTCCAAATGAAAGTTACAACACATAAATCAACTACTCTTCTATTTCACCTATTAGCCTTATATAGCCAAATAGTGAACTAATAGACGACAGAGAATCCTCACGATCAAGAGATCCTAAGGATTTTGCAACTAATAATTAGATTTTCACTATAGAATTAGCTTGAATCTCCTTTTCTTCCGCTAGCACGTGCGATCAAGAAATGATATTTTTCTTTATTTGGCCACTGTTGTTCCAACGTTTGAACAACAATTGTCCAATTCTGATTTCTGCACATAAAGGCAAGCAAAAGTTAGTTTTTATGCTAAAATCATACAATTTGTTGACAATTGATTGTATTCATCTTTCACAATCTTCTCTTCTACATTATTCCAAAAACGAAGATAAATACATAAAAGTAAATGATTAATTAAGCTAATATGAGGATAAAAACATACATTTTCCATGACTCAACACCAAGTACAGAAATGAACCGTCAAAGTTGGCCAGGAAAACAAGGCAGGAAGCCGAATTAGACAGGGATGAGATTAGAATGCTTGTACAGGGAAACAAACGGCTCTTCACTTATGTGGCCAATATCATAACCACATATTCACGATTTTACCATAGTTTTTACTCCTTGGTCAGAGTGCACAAGATTCATTTTATAGGAGAATTTACAAAAACAAAGGGCAGAAATTATGTCTAGTAGGAAATTGAATAATTCTTGAGCAATCTAATGCAAGTAGATACTAAATAAGATTTGAAGATCACAAGGCAAAGCATTCAACATTTTGTGGCCAGACCTGCCAAGTTAAACATGAATTTGTTCATTTTATGGAATAATGTTCAAATATGTCCCAAAACTAATTATCACGATGCAATGGAGGCAAGACTGAGATATAAGCTAGATCATCCATCAAATATTGAGGACATAACAACACAATACAAGGCTTGGTATCATTATGTTACATCAAAGCTACAAGTAGAAGTTGTTGAAATAGAATTTCTTCAAGCTCAAGTATAATGTATAAATTTTTGTCTTGTTAGGCTCTAGTCACATTTTTGTCTTATGTCATTTTGTATTTTGAAAATAATGAGAAATGAAAATGTAAGTGGAAGTCCAAGATTCAAATATGGAATATGAAGAGTCATTAAATAGAATAGAGACAAAATAATATCAAGAGTCATAAGGGAACTCAAAGGTCTCAAGGGAAAGTGAATTGTTGCCCCATATGTTATAAATAAACCTCGATAACTAAAACAATGGGCTTGGAACTTGAGATTTCTAGACTTGGCTCCTCTAGTCTAGCATAGGAGTGAATACCATTCTTTGGAGGAGTGAGCAATAACTTCATGTTCCATTAACTATAGTCCAAAAATCCTCTTTGTGTTCTCTACCTCCTATCCCTCTTGGTTATTTTTTCTCAGCTATGGAACAAATGCACTCGAAACAATTAAATGTTTCTTCCTCCTAGTGGCTTGGTTATAGCCTACTAGTGGTTAAGTTTAACTACCTCAAATCTTAACTAGAGTTACAATACACACTCTTCTACAGCCTTTTTATATCACAATCATCTGTCTAGCCCCTTTTCTATGATAGGGTCTAATGTGACATCTTATTGAACCATGGTGGTGAAATAGAAAGGTCAACTTCTTAGTGGAATAAATTTCACATACTGACTCCGATTGACATGCTTATTTCGTCGTTGGAAATATATTTTTGTGCGGAATAACATGAAAGGTGATATGTTAAAGCATCAAAAAATTTCCCACAAAAAATTTCATTTGATGCCTCAAAATGCTTCTGGGATGTTTCAGACCTCGTTTTGATGAACTCGGTCCCGCCAATCAAAATGGTCTTGTGAGTTGAGTCCTCCACATGTTTCCACTCTAAATTCATTGAGATGATTGAAAAAAATATAATTATCCAATCCGGATCATAATTGGATGCATCTACTAGTTCCCCAAAACATGGTTCATTATGGACAAACAATAAGGAAATGAACTATAGTATGAGGCCATCCATTAATCTATAATCGCACATCTTGTCCTAGACCATGACTATTTAAAACCCTTCAAGTTTTCATTGATGGATCCAACATCAATATGTAAATTTTCCCCTTAATGTCATGAAAACCAAATCATCTGAAGCCTTTATGTCAAATTTGGCAACTAGGGCCAAAATCCATGTTGCATTGCTCATATGATGGAGATGATATTTTTTTTGGATTCCTCTTTTGGAGAGGTGCAACATTGATCTAAATATCATCTTGTTTGGATGAGCATAAATTGTATTTTGAATTTATTTTCCTCACATGTGAAATTTGTCAAGATCGGCCAGATTTTTTAATGTAGGCTCAAAGCCCCAAAAGATGTGTCGCACACCCTCAGTGATGGTTATAAAAAGGAGAGACGAAAACCTCATTTCATCATCATCTCAACACACATCTCTCTCACCTTATGATTGGCTCGTACAAGCCTAAGATGCTTTCTCTCTCCTCCTCACGTGTGGAACAACAGTTGGAGATTTATAATTGTTTTAGGGCTTTTCTGGACAACGTTGACCATCGTTGACTTTGGTTCAACCCTTGCTATTTGACTTCATTTTTTGGTCAAAATTTTGATTGTAAGAGGTTGCAGCTGGAGGCGTAGAAATTGAGGAGAAATGTTGACTTTGACTATTGTTGACCACAAATTTGACTGTTGATTTGACCACAGATTTTGACCAGTGCGTTGACCAAATTTTAGGACTAAGTTTGACTATGATTGGAGGGTGATTTTGACTGGGTTTGATCGAGCTTCATTGGAAGTTGATTTTCTGGTTTGGCCAGCGTTGCCTTTGCTGGATAGGGAATTCTGTTGATTTTTGTAAATTGTACTCTCTCTGCTGAATTTGAAGAATAATAAGAATATTTGATCAAAGGGTTTTCCCCACATTGGGGTTTTTCCCTGGAAATCTGGAAAATTATTGTGTCTCTTGTCTTGGCTTGTCTTCTATCAATTTATTTATGTTCTATTGGCATTTACTGTCAATGTTAATATGATTAGATAACAGGAAATTGAAATGGTCTTAATAAGATATATTGAAGTACATTGTTCTAAGCATAGAACATACCATGGTTAACTAAAATTAACATGGTTTCAGAGCTGAGGTGAAGACAAATCCCAAGAAAGAGTGAGAAGAGAAATCGTTGAAAGTTTCAATAGAAAATGACCAGGGTCAATGGCTTCCTCATCATATTTCAAATATGGTGACAAGCTAAATGATAAGTCTTATTATCATGCTTGGAAAATGTCCTTGGATCTAACATTGGAGGAACAAGGTGTTATGGATTATGTGCAGGGAAAGATCACTGATTCTCCATCAAATGCACCAACTACCACTAAATTAAAGTACAAGAAAGGGGAAAACAAGGTGAACAAGATCATCAGGGATTCTATTCATAAGCACTTGGTTGCTTATATCTCCGAGCTGGGCACATCTAAGGATATCTATGATAATTTGGTTGGCATGTTCAGGGCTATAAATGCTAATCAAATTTTCTTTTTGAAGATCAAGTTGAAGAACATTAAGATGGGCAAGGTAGATTCCATCCAAACTTATTTCATGAGGCTCACCAAAATCAAGAATGATCTCTTAGCTATTGGAGAGGTCATAGTTGACCGAGAGCTCACTCTCATTGCTCTTGGAGGACTTCCCCGACCATGGTATGTATTTAATACCACTATTCTCAATAATAATATAATTCATTATTTTGATGAATTGCTGACAATATGCACTCAAGAGGAGACAAGGATGATCGAGATAGACCATCCCTTAAATGGGAATGGAAGTGACCCTAGTGTCTTCACCGCTCATGCAAAGAAGAAGAACAATGTTGTTTTGAGAAATCAAAATCATGGAAGAGTGGGTCCGAATTGAAGGAAGGGAAGGTATTAAAATTGTAACAAGTTTGGTCACTATGCTAGAGAGTGCCCTAATAAAAGGGACTCTCCCCGAGATGATGACTACAACAACAACAAAAACTTCAGGGGGAATGGAAATCAAAGGAACAATAGATTCAAAGGAAAGAGGAAGGCTCCCTCGAATCGAAATGGAAATGGAAATGATCAACCTTTAAAGAATTGAAGGAACTCCAGGTATGATGTATCTAATGTTGTTGATAATAAGAGAAATTAATATATTCTTATATCTTCTCTCTCTGTTGCATCTTATCCCAACACCCTAGATAACTGGTTGATTTATAGTGATGCCTCAAGGCACTTCAATGGATATAAAGAGGCCCTCTCTGATTTGATTGAAAAGAACACTAATTTGGAGATTATCCTTGGAGACAATGCCACCTATCCCATGAAATGGATAGGGACCGTGACTCTTCATCTAAATCAAGGTCAAGTCCTATGTTTGCAAGATGTGTTGTACGTACCTGACTTGAAGAAGAAGCTAGTGTCTATCTCGACAATGGAAGACAAATATTCAAGGTGGAATTCATCGATGGTAAGGTACACATTTCTAAGAGGAACTACAAAGAAGCATTCAATCTTGGATTTAGGGTGGATACACTCTATCAAGTTGGAGGAAGCTCGCTGGGAGCCATGACATGTAACACAACTCTTCAATATGAGCTATGGCACTAGAGGTTTGCACACCTTCATTATAAAGCCCTTCCCGAAGCAAGGAAAGTGGTCACATGTATGCCTGATTTCAAATATAATCATGAAGGTGTATTTCAAGGTTGTGTCGAAGGAAATAATACAAGGGGACCATTCCCCTCAAATGTCACTAACACATATGATATTTTACAACGGATTCATTATGATCTATATGGTATGTTGTCTGTAACATCCTTGGGAGGATGCTTATATTATATCACTTTCATAGATGAATTCTCCCGCAAAACTTGGATATAGTTTTTGAAAAAAAAGGATGAAGCATTCAAATGGTTCTGAACCTTCAAGGCCTTGGTTGAAAATCAAACAGGGAAGAAGATCAAAATTTTGAGGACCGATAATGAAACGAAATATGAGTCAAATGAATTCAATGACTATTGCATGGAAGTTTGCATTAAGAGGGATAACACTAATGTCTATACTCCTAAACAAAATAGTGTTGTTGAAAGGAAGAATAGAACCATTTTGGAAGCTTCCTGTGCCATGATTTATGACCAAGATCTTTTGAAGTTCCTATGGGGAGAAGATGCCAACACCATTGTGTATGTTCAAAATAGATGCCCACATTATGCATTGGACTCCAAAACTCCTGAAGAATTCTTCTCTGGTAAGAAGCCTGATGTTTCTCATTTTAGATTATTTGGAAGTCTCGTATATTTTCATGTGTCGAAAGAAAAGAGAAGCAAATTGGATGCTTCTGGAAATAAGGGAACGTTTGTGGGATACAATGAAACTTCGAAGGAATATAAAATCTATGTGTTTGGTCAAAGAGAAGTGGAGATATGTCATGATGTCACCTTTGACAAAGATGATGCCCTTGGGAAGGTTAGAGATATTCCTATCTCAAAGGAAGACAAAGAAGAAGAAGAAGCAGGAAGGTAGGAAGAACCAAAGGATGAACCAATGCCCGATGTTGAAGGACCGATGGATCCTAGAGATCCACCTTCTTCAAATAAAGGGCCCTCATGGCTTAGAGACACTCTCGAAGATGCTGAGATTCATGTTGCTCCAAGGGGAACATTCTGTGAAAGTAATAAGTTGAATAGTTACCAAGGGTACCTAGTAGCCATGAGCACTATTGTATAATCAGAGCCTCGAACATTTGAATAAGTCATGAAGCATCAAGTTTGGAAGGATTCTATGAACGAGGAATATGAGTTGATCATGAAAAATGATCTCTGGGATGTGGTCACTAGACTAAAGGAAAAATTTGTTGTCACCTCGAAATGGCTCTACAAGATCAAGCATGGAGCCAATGGAAGTGTTGAAAAATTCAAGGCAAGATTTGTTGCTCGAGGATTCTCTCAAAAGGAAGGTATAGATTATGATGAAATATTTTCACATGTTGCCCGCTACACCACCATCCATTCAATAATTTCCCTTGCTGCATCGCAAGGATGGATTCTACATCAGATGGTTTTGGAAATATTAAGAGGGGGGGTGAATCAATATTTATTTCCAATTGTTATTTTTACCAGTTAGATCACTTATATTTAGAACACAAATGAGCAATAAGAATAAATGATTTTATTAATATTCATAAATTAAGTACAATATTTTTGTAGGGCTCCAACCCTATATGAAGACACCAATCTTATTATGCCAAGCATCGACTTGGACTTCCCAAGGCTCCAACCTTGTCAATTTGAGGCACCAACCTCTAAGGCCCCAACCCTATCTCTGGTACAGGCTCTGACCTGGTTTCTTGAGGACTCCAATACTCTAGGGCTCCAACCCTATATTTCAAGGCACCAACCTTGTCTCTATGAGGCTCTAACCTCTAGCTTCAACTCATCAATATATATTTCGTTATACTTCACAACTCCCAATGTCTTCTTCAACGAGCCCTACCTATCTTCAACAATGCCTTCTCCAAATCACTTCATCAATGACAACCTTGTCTTCTTAGAAGGCGTCATCATTGCTCTTCATGTCACCCAAAAAAATATCTCCAAGTTACCTCATGATGGCTAATGCATCATGGTCTTCAAAAATATCTTCAATAGTACCTCAACACTGCTGCTGCGAGGATGCTTCAATATGACTTCAACAGTGTTCCAATGAAAAATTCCAACAAGTCTTCAATAAATGCTCCAAGCAATGCTTAAGAATATTGCTTCTAGATTTTCTTCAAGGGTGCTCCAGCGTCTACTACAAGAATATATTCAAACTTTCATCATCAAACTTTACTGTCCAAAGCTCCAAGTGCTCTGTTGTTCAAGAGCATCAATTGATGCTTTTGCACTTAGTTTTGTGAACAATACACCAATATTCAAGTCACTGCAATCTGAGCTGAAGTCTAGTGATAGCTCACTAATCCTCCACAGGATGATGTAGCATATATAATCTGAGTGAGACTTCTCCACACAGATCTGAAGTGTTAATTCCAAGCACCCAAATGGTTGTCCGAGCTCTTGTGGTTAACTCGAATCTGGAAACCCAAACAAGTTTGAGATGTTGAGCTTTATATCACGAGTTTCTGTGGGAGTTTATATCATTGTTTTGATCCAAGCATATGTATTTATCACAGGTCCAAGAAGTATGGAAGCTCCTGAAGTTTTGCATCTCTTTGTATAGGTCTGAAGGTATTGCAAATAGGTCTGAAGTCTTTTGCACGAGATTTACATAAGATTGTCCCTCCTCAACAAAACGGTCACAAAGTTATTATAGCCCCCTAACACATGTCTGAGTTCTCAATCCTTTGATCGATTCATAATCCTTTAGTCCGAGCCTCTGTTCCTATCATACTTTTACTGTCTGATTTGATGTGTGAACTTATTTCGAGATGTCTATAATTTGATCATTGTAATCTTCAAGAATCTGACATTGGGAGTCATGAAGTATAACCAAATATATCTTGACGAATTGAAGCTAGAGGTTGGAGCCTCATAGAGACAAGGTTGGTGCCTTGAAATATAGGGTTGGATCCCTAGAGGATTGGATTCCTCAAGAAACCAAGTTGGAGCCTGTACCAGAGATAGGGTGGAGCCCTAGAGGTTGGTGCCTCAGATTGACAAGGTTGGAGCCTAGAAGATTAGAGTCTTCATCTATGGTTGGAGCCCTATATCATTATTGTACTTTACTTATTGTAAAGAAGAAATATCATTATTTTACTTTACTTAAAAGTATCTATTCCATCATTGTTTATTTTGTGTTCTAAATATAAGTGATCTAACTGGTAAAATTAACAATTGAAAATAAACACTGATTCACCCCCCTCTCAGTATTTCCAACAATTGGAATCAGAGCCAGTACCTTCACTCAAAGCCTAATAGCTTGAAGGTTGATCATTAGAAAACAAATGGCAAAGACAAGGAAGAAATTATCCAATCCTCCTAAAGATGTGTCTTCCTCAACCATCGAAATTGAAGTCAACCAATTTGTGAAGGCTCCATTGTTCAATGGAAATTTTTATATATGGGAGGCAAGAATGAGGAATTTCTTGAAGACTCAAGGAATTGAAGTTTGGAAATAAGTGATTACTATTGACACGATGGATGAAGAATCCAAGGAATACAATACAAGAGCAATGAAGGCAATTTTGAATGGATTACCAAATTCTGTGAAGGCCAGTTTTGAAAAATGTTCATCAGAAAAAGTCATATGGGAGAAACTTCATGATCTTCACTCAAAAGGAGCATTGAAAATGATATCTAGTCAAGAAGATGATGGAAAACAAAAAAGAAGTACATAATCCATCAAGGAAGCTGAAGATAAGAGAGATGACAACAAGGCTAAAGAAGACCTGGAAGATGAAGAGAACAAAGAAGACTTTGAAAAACATCTCCTGAATAAACTTATGGCTTCCATGGAAGAGAATAACAATTTGAGAAAGTAAAATGAGGAACTTAAGAAGAAAGTGCAAGATGGTAACCAAGACAAGACAAGGAAGGAAGTTGACTTTGTCAAGCTTCAAGTACAAGAAAGAGATGAGGAGCTCACCAAACTTAAAGATGAATTTCATCAAAACAAAAGAAAGCATAATGAAGAAGTCATATCTATGACAAATCAATTGGATAAGGCAAAGAAAAGGGAAGAAACTCTTTCAAGCCACCTTGAACAAAGACTTAAGAGCTTGAAAAATCTTGAAGCAGAGATTGGTCA
Source organism: Pinus albicaulis (assembly GCA_034641835.2). Taxonomy (NCBI): domain Eukaryota; kingdom Viridiplantae; phylum Streptophyta; class Pinopsida; order Pinales; family Pinaceae; genus Pinus; species Pinus albicaulis. The sequence continues at coordinate 758,856,564 of CM076576.1, read as the reverse complement.
ATACAAGGAAGAGGTATCCTCTCTTAGATCTCAATTAGAAGAAGCAAGAAAACAAGTGCAAGGAGCCGAGAAGGTGATGGAAACTTTGGCATTCATAGAAAGACAAGTTGATGAAGCAGAAAAGGAGAGAAACACCATGATATGCCAACTAGAAGAAAAGGATGAAGAAATATTGAAACTGAAATCAGTCATCAATCTTCTCAAGGTCGAAACATGTGAAGCTACAAGAATAAAAGAAGAAATGGGGAACAGTCTAGAAAAGGAGAATGAATAAGTCTTCATAATGAAATCAAATATCATCTCCTTTAAAATCGAAGAACATGAAGCAACAAGGATAATGGACGAAATGAAGAAGCAACTAGCCATGAAATATGAAGATTGTGAAAAATTGAAATGAGAAATTGTCTTTCTTAAAAAGAAATTTGAATTTCTGAATAAGAACTTGAAACTGCTCTCAAACCCTAGATGACATCCTAAGTCATCAAAGGTCTCCCCTTGATAAATTAGGTCTTGTCTATGTAGATGAATCCTCAAGCAAGAATGATAATGCTTCAAACAACAAAGATGTGAGGAACCTAGAAAGAAACGTTGATGCTCCCAATTCCAGTAAAGGCAAGGAGAAGAATCAAGACAACAACGAAAAAAATTCTAATCCAAGGAGACTTGCAGATGGTGTCAAGAATACAAAAGGAAATGAATATCATCAAATAATCCCAAGGCAAAAATACTTCAGAAGTAAATCAAGGAAAACTCCATCTCCCAGTTACCAAAGTATATTTCTTTGTTATTGCTATTATTGTACAAACTTTGGGCACATGGTAAAATATTGTAGGGCATATCACAAAGACAAATATAATGGTCCTCGTCAATATTATAGGAGCAATTTTTCAAGAAGAAGTCATGATTACTCATTCATGAACAAGATGGAATGCTTGAATTGCCATAACTTGGGACATATGACACATGAGTGTAGCTTGAATTAGGTAACTAAAACCATGAAAACCAAGCCAGAAAATAAATTTACACAAGTATGGAGAAGGAAGCAAATTGAATCGAAAATTATCTTAGACACTCTAGCCAACAACACATGTTGTTGATTTGATTAATTCATCCTTGATATTCCAGGTGATTGATAATGAAACTCTGCCAAAATGAGACCATGCATACAATTAGGGGGAGTCTATGATTCTTGAGCATTATTGCAGAAGTTATCCATGAATGGGCCTTATGAAGTCTTTGATGAGTCACTAATGGACATTCATCCTTTGATAAATCATCTCTCGAGAGTAGCTCCATTGAAGAACATGATTCCAATATTGACTTCTTCCACCCGATCACAAGGCAGCAATCTTTCTTGAAGCTAGAGGAGTTTATGCATGACAGGGGGGTAACATACCTATGAAGGACTACTATTCATGAATAAAAGAAGTAGCTTGATAGGGGGGGTACTTGGGCAACCCACTTGCCATTGATGTCAAAGGGGGAGAGAATGTCAGAAGGGAAAGAATATTTCCATCAATGACAAAGGGGAATATTGTTAATCAAGGTTGTCATTGATGTCAATATGGCTTTGACTAAGATGTCAATATTCTTGAGAAGCCTAGAACTAGCATGATGTCAAGATGAAAAATATTCTTAAGATGCCAAGTGTCAATCATGTACCTTGTTTGGTAACCTAGAAGACTACACTTGATGATGTCATTCGATGAAGGTCTTGATGGCATGGTTGGAAACTACATGATAACATGAAGGACAATTTGATGATGACATGGAAGACCTTTTGATGACATGGACAATGATTGGGGACATGACATGAAGGACTTGAAGAAGACTTGATGGCATATGATGACATTTTTGGAAGATCTCATTTAATGATCTTGATGGTGGTTGGAAAACTATTTGAAGCTCTCCAAATGGCAAATTATGGATTCACTATCATAATGACTTTGTTGGATACTCTCATGATGTCACTCATAATAATATTATTGGTGCAAAAAATGAAGAAGCCATTAATAACCACACGTTTTCCCAAACACTCCTCATTCTGTCCCAAATATTTTATGCACTAAATTTCAAGGTCAGTCTCATTAAAAATAATTTTCACTACCCTAGAGACAGCTTCTCAATTTAACTCTCCTACCATCTTTTAGGGCGTAATTTTTCCTTTCTAATGAGCCCTTATACACCACAAAACTCCAAATTATTTGGGAGATATGAATTTTACAAGTTAAAGGTATATATCTAGCCCTATGAGCCGACCTACACTCACACCCTCATGTCAGTCCTCTTTCAAATGGACGTGTTCCTCCGTTCATGGTCAAAATCTATATAAATACAAGTCTAAACTCATCGTTTTAGGCACAGAATTTGGTGAAAAATAAAGAGAAATAACTCAGAATAGCAAGGAGATCGAGGACAGTTCTGTTTAGGCATAAAAACTCGAACTATTTTAAAGAAGACGTTGAGGTTAACATTTTGGGCTAATATTATTTTATGTGGAATAGTAATACATTGGAACAGTCAACAAATTGGATTTGGGTTTGTGGAAACTTAGATTATAGCCAATCAAAGGCTCGGACTTGTGATACCTTGGAGTTGTCGCAGTATTACACTCTCAAGCCTATAATAACTTCGGTCCTGTGGAGACGTTTTTGAAGAATTAAAACAGGTTCCTTGAAGGGTGTGTAGCTCGGACCTATGGGCAACATTTGAAGAATTTGTGGGAGGCTTAGATCATTTGTTGGAGGGATAAAGATAAGCTTAAAACAATTCAGACTTGGTTCAATGATGGTATATCAGTGGCATAACAGCGTTGGAGGCCCAGACCCTTGACTATAGTGAAGTGTAATAACCTTATTTGAGCATAGGAACAGTTTTGTAGTAAACTTATATAACAAATCTATGGAAGGCTATGTGAAGGATGTTATAACTTTGGAATTGGACAGTAAAGAATTGAAGGCTCGGAAACAGTGAACATTGACTCAGAATTGACTTTGCCCTTGGAGCTAACTTTGGAGGTTTCTTTGGAGCACACCTTGAGGATTATTAATTTGGCTTTCATTTAAGCAGTCTATTGAAGACACCTTGTCATCATGGAATAACCTTGGAGAAACAGTTTGGGTACGATGAAGAGTAGTGGTGATATCTTCATGAGCAGAGAAGGTTGTCATTGATGATGTGATGTGGAGACTAAGTGATGGGAAAATTGAAGATTGTTAGGGCTCGTTGAAGAAGACACTAGGAGCCGTGAACTATAACCAAATATATTTTGACGAATTGAAGCTAGAGGTTGGAGCCTCATAGAGACAAGGTTGGTGCCTTGAAAGATAGGTTTGGAGCACTTGAGGATTGGAGTCCTCAAGAAACCAAGTCAGAGCCTGTACTAGAGATAGGGTTGGAGCTCTAGAGGTTGGTGCCTCAAATTGACAAGGTTGGAGCCTTGGAAAGACCGAGTCGATGCTTGACAAAATACCGGTTGGAGCCTGGAAGATTGGAGTCTTCAGCTAGGGTTGGAGCCCTATATCCTTATTATACTTTACTTATTGTAAAGAAGAGGATACGAAATTAGTGACAATTGGCGGCCTCTAATTCGACAGATGTGTTCCTTAGGTTCATCCTCATCCCAGGTATAGTATCGCATGTTTGCTTCTTCTCCTAAATAGTAAAATTTTAGGGTTTGGTCATTGCAAAACACTAATTAAATCATTCACTCATAATAATTATCCTTATTAATTAATTTTTATTATTCTATGAATAAAAATTAATTAATTAATAATAATTATTAGTGAATTAAAACAAAACAAAACAAAAAAAAATTAGAATAGAATTAAAACTTCAAATAAAAGTAAATTATATTTAATAATGAAAAAATTATTTTTTAGATTAATTAGGATTGAATTAATAAATTATATTTAATAATGATAAAATTCATTTGATTATTAGAATTAATAAATAATAATTATAAATAATAACTATTATTTATTAACATTTATTTAGATGAATGTTATATTAATTAAGTAAACTATTATGTATATTTTATATTTTTATTAATTATTAATTTTAGTAATTAAGAATAATTAAAAACTACCATTTAGGATTATATCATATTTAATATTCTTCAATAAATTAATCTTTAAATTATTAATTTAATTCGACTATTTTAAGTTAATTTTTTTATAGAAAAATATTTTTAAAAAATTAGTAACATTTAAGTTTGTCAATTAAAAATTAAAGCTATTAATATAATTATTTAAACTATTTTTAATAAAGTGTTAAATTTTATTAAAATGAATTAGTAAATAGTATTATGAAATTTATATATATATATATATATATATATATATATATATATATATATATATATATATAATTTTTTAAATGAATTAATATTAATAATAGGTGATATTATATACCATTAAAATTTATTAGATTAAATAAATTAATAACATATTAATCAGTTCTTGTTGGCTCTTTCATCTTTCACTATTTAAAACTGCGCAGCCTTCTTTCATTCTTCATTCACATTTTGTCCTGAAAATGGATCCCCGTTGGGATTCAAAATGTCGACTTTTGTTTTATGATACTATGGATAATCTGGAGATTTCTGCAAATAACGACAACCAAAGAAGCTTGAAAACCATAACAATATCATTATTGTACTTTACTTAAAAGTACCTATTCCATCATTGTTCATTTTGTGTTTTAAATATAAGTGATCTAACTAGTCAAATTAACAATTGAAAAGAAATATTGATTCACCCCCCTCTCATTATTTCCAATAGATGGATGTCAAGACCGTCTTCTTACATGGCTCAATCAAGAAAGAGGTCTATGTGGAACGACCTTTAGGGTTCGAAGTTTGAGATAGAGATACATATGTATGCAGGTTGAAGAAGCCATCTATGGGTTGAAGCAAGCCCCTAGGGCTTGGTATGAAAGGATCGATAGCTACTTGATGAAATTGGGGTTTACACGAAATGATGTTGATCCAAGCCTTTATTTTAAGGTTGATAATGACAAGCCTCTCATTCTGGTTCTCTATGTGGATGACCCCTTCCTAACAGGTGTTGACCCCCTTATTCATCAATGTAAGAGGGAGCTAGCTTTTGAGTTCGAGATGAAGGACCTAGGTCTGATGCACTATTTCCTAGGCTCGAAGGTCTAGCAAAAGCCAGATGAGATTTTCCTTTCTCAAGGAAAATATATTATGAAATTGTTGGAGAGATTTGGGATGGTGGACTGCAAGTCCGTGACCACTCCGATGGAGATCAAATTTAAGAGGTTGTGTGGAAGTGTTGTTGGGCCCGATTTGGGAAATCCTACTGAGCATTGTCAACTCGTGGGGGCCCCGATGTTCTTAGTGAACTCACGTTCGGACATATGTTTTGCAGTGAACACATTAAGTCAATATATGGTCAAGCCTCATCACATTCACTGGATTGGTGCCAAGAATCTCTTGAGATATCTCTCGGGCCCAATCAACTATGGGCTGAGATACACTGCTCGGAGTATGAGGCTCCATGGATATATCGATGTTGATTGGGCAGAGAAGTGTGGTGGATTGTAAGAGCACATATGGATGTTGCTTCACCTTAGGTTCTTCTTCGATCTCCTGGATGAGTAGGAAGCAAAAATCAGTTGCTTTGAGCACCATTGAGGTTGAATACATTGCAACAAGTATGGCCTGGTGTGAGGTTGTTTGGTTGAGAAAGCTCTTTAGTGAGTTGTTTGGGCATGTACTAGATACTACCGTGATCCTTTGCGACAACCAAAGTGGGATTCGTCTTTCTGAGAATCCTCTGTTCCATGACCACTCCAAGCATATTTATATCAGGTACCATTTTATTCAGGATATGGTATAGCGAGGCACCATAAGGATCCATCACATTGGGACTTATGAGCAGGTCGCGGATATTCTCACAAAGCCCTTGGGGAAGGTCAAATTCTTAACCTTCCATGAGAAGCTTGGCATCGTGGACAGACTCTATTATGAGGGTCCCGCTTGAGTTGGACTTTGAGCTCTGGGAGCTCCAGGGGACTTGGGGATAGCTTCTTGGAGATATAGGCAACCACAGGGCTACGTTCGCCTTACCTTGTTGGTGTGTTATTTCCCCACCGTTATGATATTGAGCTAGTTCACCCTCTCTTTGATCTATGTCCCACATACATCCTATCCATGTAGTCTGGGACTCATGGGAAGTACCTCTCATTTGGCCAATGAGTTGGGAAATGAGGATAGATACCATAGCATTACCGATGGATGCATCGTGTATTCTCTCTATGTCTAGGATGGGTTGTGTCCAACAAATTGATCTGGGATCAAGTTTGGCTGAGGTTTTTACCTCTAAACTAACTTTGGGTCAGTGGAGAGTGGTAAGGTCTTTGTGACTCGCTCTCGATCATATCTTCTTCATTATTTCTTCTACAGCAGAGCAGAGCCGTCAAAGTACAGAGCCAGCAAGAGGACACGGGATTGCAGGATGATATATGATAGTACATGATGGTACTGGATGATAGGATTGCACAGGTTGACAGATGGATAGACAAGTGGAGTTCTCCCTAGTTGAGAGGGAGTGTTGAATTTGGAAACTAGGGTCAAACTCCATGTTTCACTGCTCATATGATGGAGATGATATTTTTGTTGGATTCCTCTTTCAGAGAGGTGCAAGATTGATCTAAATATCATCTTGTTTGGGTGAGCAGAAGTTGTATTTTTAATTTATTTTCTTCACATGTGCAATTTGTCAAGGTTGGCCAGATTTGTAATGTAGGCTCACAAGCCCTAAAAGATGTGTCACACACCCTCAGTGATGGATATAAAAAGGAGAGACACAAACACCATTTCATCATCATCTCAACACGCATCTCTCTCTCCTTCTGATTGGTTTGCACAAGCCTAAGAGCCTTTCTCTCTCCTCTGCATGTGTGGAACAACAGCTGGAAATTTTGGGTTGTTATAGGGCTTTTCTGGACATAGTTGACTTTGGGTCAACCCTTGTTGTTTGACTTCATTTTTTGGGTTAGAATTTCGATTTTAAGAGGCCGCAGCTGGAGGCATAGAAACTGAGGAGAAACATTGACTTTGACTGATTTTGACCACAGATTTGACTATTGATTTGACTGCAGACTTTCACCAATGCGTTGACTAAATTTCAGGATTGTTTTGCGTTGAATTTCACTGTGATTGGAGGGCGAGTTTGACTGGGTTTGACCGAGCTTCATTGGAGGTTGATTTGTTGGTTTGACCAGCATTGACTTTGCTAGTTAGGGCATCCTGTTCACTGTTGTAAATTGTACTTTCTCTCTTTGCTGAATTTGAAGAATAATAAGAAGATTTGATAAAAGGGTTTTCCCCGCATTGGGGTTTTTCCCTGACATCCGCCAAATTATTGTGTCTCTTGTCTTGCTTTGTCTTTTGTCGATTTATTTATGTTCTATCAGCATTTACTGTCAATGTTAATGTGATTGCTTAACAGGAAATTGAATTGGGATTAATAAGAAAGATTGAAGTAAATTGCTCTAAGCATAGAACATACCATGGTTAACTAAAATTAACACTTTACCTGCGAAAACTATGGGATCTACCATAGGCTAATAATATGATAATCAAGAAGTATTGAAAGATATATCCGCATCATACCATCATCTAGCAATATATTTGAAAGTTGCACCCTTGTATTTCATTTTTCAATGGCTATCAATGGTGGACTAAGTGTACGTGCTAGCATGAGGGGTGCAGGTGGGTGCAATAAGACCATCAACCTTACTTCCCTTTGTTGTAGGTTTTTCATGGATTGGAGCAAAACATCTAACAAGATTAGAAATATTGATTCTGTGATCCATAAATTGTGATAAAAAATCTTTCGGTAAAAATCACATCCAAAAAGAGGCCAATTAACTAATCATCACATTTGTATTGAAGATGCTAAGGTGATTGCAAAGATTGACCATTTCCACCACCGCAAGTTGAGAGAAGCCTTGGAAATCGAAAAGAGGCCAGTTAACCTCAACAGGGATGACGGGTGGACGGTTAGCAGGTGTTGGATTCCTGCTCTTCATTCCTAAATTTTTATTTTTATTTTTCTCTTTTATTTATTTATTTTTAATTTGATTTATTTTTAATTAATTAAAATAAATTTATTAAATTCATTTTATTAATATTTATTTATTTTAAATAATTTTTATTTTATTTTATTTTATTTTTAATTTATTAAATAGATTTTTAAATTCCTTTAAATTTGTTAGGCATTTATTCCATTATGAAATTAAATAAAAATAAAACTAAGTGTTTATTAATTTTTGTTTTATTTTAATTAATTAATTTATTTATTTTTTAATTAATTAAAATAGATTTATTAAATTCATTTTATTAATATTTATTTATTTTAAATAATTTTTATTTTATTTTATTTTTAATTAATTAAAATAGATTTTTTAAATTCCTTTAAATTTGTTAGGCATTTATTCCATTATGAAAATAAAAATAAAACTAAATAAATAGTTTAATTATTATTCTAAATATAGAAATAAATTTTATATATATATATATATATTAGTAAATATTTATTTATTCTTCTAGAATATATAGAATAATTCTTATTGTATAACAATTAAAAATAAATAATATTCAAATTATAAGCTTTAATCATTAAAAATTTATTATTATATATATATTTTGGATTTTTTGGATTTTTTTGACCAAGATTGAGTCATACTAACGGCTAGTTGGAGCCTTTCGTATCTATTTAATTAGGTTTCCTGATCAGATTTTTCATCAAGTCCTGATGATGAACCACACTGGCTGGTTCGAAACGCATCGACCAAATTTATTTGGATGTGATTTTTACCAAAAGATTTTTTATCTAACAAGATCCCTGATAGAAGTGTTCGCATTAATGGAAGAGCCTTCAAAACTAAGGTATCCGTGGGATGCAAGCTATTGTGTTCTTCGTATCTCATCATCCATCTCTTTCTACTAGGCCTCTTTTGCATGATATTCCTCAATAGGCTCTAGCATTGGCTTATCTAATATCCACATCAATTTCAGGGTATGCTGTAGCTTGTGCTCTAACACTAGCAGAGTTTTCCTTCACTCTCTGAATCCTGATAGCTGACCCTCGAACACTGGCCAAGTGTTCTTTCACTCCATTAATCCCCCAATCCTTTTATGCTCTTACAATATTTGCAAAAAGAAATCACATCAACCACAAACTCGATGCCTTTTTTTTCATCTTCATGGGGACCATGGTGATGACACAAACAAAAAAGGGAACTGCAAATGCAAAACCTCAATTTCCTTATTTGCTAATCTACACTTTATGAGAAAAACAATGAAGGTTTGAATACATAACTTCGAATGGGCACAACAGTCCAGTCTCAAATGCCCCCCAAGCTTGTAAATGATAAGTAGACCGCTAATATAGAAGCCAAATCTGCCAAAAGCAGCCCACAAGCAATGTCAAATCAGCTCGAAGCTCACCCTGAATCCAGTCTCTTCACCGCAGCTTCACAATCATCAAATGCTTACAAGCAGTTCTATTAGAGAGATGTGGAGGAAATAGAGGTGGGGGTTTCTTATATATGTTCTATTTAGAGTTTGGGAGGGAGGGAGGTCTTTTTTTCATTTTTTATGCCATTTTCTGCCCCCACAGATGCACTAATCCCACGCAATTCACAGACCAGTTCACAGCTGGACCAGACCAGTCCCAAACCCGCCAATTTGGCATTGACAACATCTTCCGGTCCTGTCCAGAGACTAGTTCAACGGCTGGCTGGTATGGACAGGTCCAGAATGGCCAGTCCCGATAACACTAAAGTACATATACATATTCACTTTTAACTTTAAACTAAAGTGAGAGTTTGCTGTTTCTTTTATTTACATGTCAAAATTGATTATTTGTCGTTGATCTTGGAGTTCAAAATTAGAAAAAGTATATTTGTGACTATTTGCCATTGATCTAGGAGTTAATAGTTAGAAAAGTATATTGAGGGCTATTATTACAATGTGTCCAAGATATTTTAGATATTTGGCTTCTCCATACAAAACTTTTGAGAAGAATCCACCGTTCTCTGCTTTGTGACTTTAACATACTGTCCCGCTTTAATCAATGTTTTCAATCCAAATAGAACTGATATCAGAACAGTATACCTTCAGAGAACACTTCACAGTTAACAAAGAATTACTATGCCCTAGGCTACCAAGAGAAAGGTAGTGATATGCATCGGAACGTTGGGCAGAAGCATAAAATTTCCCAGTCGTTGCACTTGGTATCACCAATAATCCCGACAAGAACACTTTCCATCCTTGAAATGATGGAACCGGGTGGCATCCCGCAAAAAGAAATCTCTGACAACAATCTTGGAGATGAACTTTATAGCCAAATGGCATTCACCGCACATTCTAAGATTCTTAATGATCCGAATAGATGTCTTAGGAGGAGTGTTGATAAGCCCGAACGCAATGGCTAGCTTTTCACTATGATGGCAAACCATATCTTCTTTCTGCTCCTCTTCCACATCATGCATGGCAAGGCTTGTGTTAGGTACATATCCTGCCTCCTTGATCTGCCCATATAATCTATCCAATTCTGCATAGATTTCCTGTGTCTGTGGGTGCGATCGGTCACCTACAAGGAAAGTATAAACAACACCATTCAGCTCAATCCAGCTGCATCCAGGTGTCTTTCTTACTTTCCTATTAATCATCAATTTTCGCACCTTTTCTACATCGGTCCACCTGCCTGCTGCTGCATAAATATTCGACAGTAGCACATAATGTGCAGCATTATTTGAATTTGTCTCAAGAAGATGGTCAGCCACAAGTTCTCCTAGCTCTATATTGGCATGGTTTCTGCAGGCACCAAGCAAGGATCCCCAGACAGCATCATTTGGTTTTATTGGCATTTTGTTTATAAAATGGTATGCCTCATGAAGATGGCCAGCACGACCGAGAAGGTCAACCATGCAGCAATAATGGTCTATTGTAGGCATAATGTGATAATTTCTAGCAATAGAATCAAAGTATTTCCAGCCATCATCCACTAGGCCTGCATGGCCGCATGCAGATAAAATGCCAATGAAGGTGGCCTCATTTGGATTTATATGGGATTGTTGCATTTGTTCAAAGAGTTGGAGGGCTTCCTTGCCACACCCGTGTGTAGCATATGCTACGATCATAGCAGTCCACGAGATGACATCTCGTTGAGGCATCTTGATAAACACTCTGTACGCATCCTCCAAGCTTCCGCATTTCGCATACATGTCAATAAGGGCGTTACTCACAAATGTATCAAATTGAACTCCACTTCTAATTATATCTTCATGGACTTTCTTGCCATGTTCTAGAGCTGCCAAGTTAGCACATGCTGGAAGAACACTGGTGAACGTGACACAGTTTGGCCCCACACCTGTCACTTGCATTTGTTGAAAGAATTTCAGAGTGCCGCTGAAATTCCCACTCTGTGTACATCCTGAAATTATAGCATTCCATGAAACTACATCTCGTTCAGGCATGTTTCGAAAAAGTTCCAGAGCCTTATCAATATACCCAGTCTGTGCATATCCTGCAATCATTGCATTCCATGATATCACATTCCGTTCAGGCATTGTCTGAAAAAACTTCAGGGCTTCATCAACATGTCCATCCTGTGCATATCCCGCAACCATAGTAGTCCATGACACTACATTCCTTTGAGGCATTCTGTCAAAAACTTTAAGTGCACCCTCTATGCTCGAACATTTTGCATACATGTCCATAAGGGCGTTCCCCACATAGATATCATACTGGAACCTACCTCTAATTATAATTTCATGAATCTCTTTACCAACTCCCAGAGCTGCCAAGCTAGCGCAAGCTGGGAGAATGCAAGCAAATGTCACTGAGTTGGGTTGCACACTAGTCTCTTGCATTCGTCGAAAAAGATTCAAAGCATCCTGAAAATTCCCATTCTGTACATATCCAGCTATCATTGTATTCCATGAGACTGTGTCTTGTTTAGGTGCTTCCAGAAAGAGCTTCAGCGCCTCACTAACATGCCCATTTTGGGCATACCCCGAAATCATTGTGTTCCATGACACCAAACTTCTTTCAGGCATTTGCTGAAAGAGTTCCGCACCCTCACAAACAAGCCCATTCTGAGCACATCCTGCAATCATGGTATTCCAGGAGACCGTGTCCCGGTCGGGCATTTCCTGAAACAACTTGAGAGCCTCTTTGACGAGTCCATTCTGTGTATATCCTGCAAGCATCGCATTCGATGAGACAGTGTCATGTTCAGGCATTTTGTCAAACACTTTGCATGCATCCTGCGGGCTTTCACATTTGAAATACAGATCCAAAAGGGCACTCCCTATAAAAGCATCACACTGAAATCCGCTTCTAATTATGGCTCCATGAACCTCCTTTCCATATTCCAGAGCTCCCATGTTGGCGCATGAGGGAAGAACACTAGCGAAAGTGAATTCATCCATTTCGACAACCATTTGCCGCATCTGGGAAAGCAATGTCAGGGCTTCTTTATCGTAACCATTCTTAGAGTAAGCTGCAATCAGGGCAGTCCATGAGACCACATTTCTTTCATGCATTTCATCAAACACTTGGCGACCATCTACCAAAATCCGGCACTTGGCATACACTATCAAAAGTTTGGTTTGTAGAAAAGTGTTTGGGTTGAATCCCGTCTGTATGAAGTGCGCATGGATTAATTTTCCCTCTGGGAGGGCTGTTGTGCTGACACATCCCTGCAAGAGAGAAACATAGGTAGCATGATCTGCTGGAATACCAAGGGCATCCATGTTATGCAAAGTTAGGACGGCTTCTCTCAATCGTCCCACCTTACACAATTTTGTGATATCATCAACCTGGGAAATGTTAACAGTTCCATGGAGTTGTTGTGGTGGAAGAGGATCAGTGTCACAGTGTGTGAGAATGAGGTTAGTTGAAGCATGGAGATGAAGTAGAGGTTGGAGATATATGAGCGCCCTGCTGCTTTTTTTGCTCCATAATAATAATCCGATGGGCATCGTCGTTGCCCAACCTCCACTGCCCTTTCCCACATGAGGGAAACTGGAAGGATATGAACTTCAATCCGCTTCTAATTTACCATCGCAGCAAGAGTTGAAACTAAGCATCCGTTTTCCTCCGAATTTCGACTTTTAAATCTGATCAAATTCCATTGTTCACAGATTCTAGCCCAAACCATGTATTTTAGCTAATGATGTACATTTGAGCCAAGTCTTCAGGTGGTGGATAGATAAGCATCCTTTTATGGCAGTGCTTATCAAATTCCACTGTTCAGATATCCTGGCTCAAGCTATGTATTTTAGCTAATGAGGCACATTTGGGCAACTCTTCGGGTCGTGGTTAGATGAGCATCCTTCTGTGACACTGCATTGGATTTTTATCTTTTCATTCGTAAGTTTGAATTTCGTCATAGTTTTGGTCTAGATTTTGCGAGTTATCAATGATCTACATATAACATCATAGTTTTGGTCTAGATTTTGCAAATTATCAATGATCTACATATTGAGACCTCTGAATTGTCTTTTCTCTTTTAATGAATCGAGGGTCATCTTGTTACGAGAGTGCGTGCAAAGAAACTATTTAATAGTATTCGGTCTTGAACCTAAGATCTTTGATGTGGAGTATTTTTGCTAATTGATGTTCCCCATGTTAGTGACCAAATTTTTTTTGATGTGGATTATTTTTGCTAATAAATTTCTATCATGTTTCGTGATTAAATTCTTGCACTTCTTTCTCTTTCTTTTTTTATTAGTTTAGGAATTGGTTTTATTAAATTTGGTAATATATATATAGTCTTTTTAATAAGGAGTTCTTAGCATTATTTTACGAGGAGATTAGAAGATAGTCTTGTATTTACAAAAATAGGGTCTAAGATAAAACATTTATTTATAGTGAGTGGGGGATCAAGTTTGGCAGGGGAAGGTGATTAGTTTTTGGTTTTTAGGGATAAAGCTAGGAGTGCATTCCCTGAAGCTGAGAGAGTATTTTTTTGGCTTGTGTGCTTTTTATTTTCTATGGAATTAATCTGTAGTAGAGTCTTGTAATTCAAATAGGATTCAAATAGGGATTTTCCTAAGTATACTGAATTATTTATATTTGAATGAATTTATTTTTTGGCTAAATTTAAAAGTGTTTGTTTTAGTTCTATGAATGCCTTGTAGCAGAGGTGATCAACACAATTTTGTGGATGTCCTGCAACAAAGGTGATCAAAAAAGTTCTGTGAACATCCTACAGCAAAGGAAATCAATAGAGGTGACTACATCACACGGGTATCAGAGAAAACCAAGATGGCTCGAAGAGAAGTCCATTTGAACTAGGGAAGGAAAGGAAGGAGGAATGTGAAACAAAGATAATACAAGAAGAACTACTTTGAAGGTTAGAGGCCATTGAATTTGGCCCTACCTCATGAGAATTATCAAGAAGAGCTAGAGGTTCAAAGGGGTTGGGTTGGAACCATAGGTCCCATGGAGAGGATTATTGAAGCTATAGTCAAATAAGGTGATCTGAACTTAACAGGAATGCAACAAAATACAGATATAACCATAAATACAGAATTGTAGTAGAAATAACACTTCATTTCATTAATATCAAAGAACTAAAATATGCTTACATACAAAATGGAAATAAACTAGCTTGGGTAATGGTAGTGTATCTCTAAGAAGAGATGTGGCAGCTACATGCCTTTGAATTATGTTACAATGAGGCTTGAATACCTATTTATTATTGAGAAACAATGGAAAACCATAAACATCTAAAAACCTAACACTAGGAGATGAAACACCAAAATTGTGGGCCTTGTTGGGGCAAATCAGTACATCAACTTCCAAGGGTCGTAACTTTGGAATATGATCTTCATTTGATGTGCATGATACCTCATTAGAAATATCTATATGAGGACTACAACTTTCAACTAAAAAATTGGTCATTTAAAAAAAAATGTTGTTTAGGGCCTCAAAACAACTCCAGAAGTTCAGGACCTTGAAAACTACCAAAAATATTGAATTGTGCTACAATTAAGGAAACTGAAAAACTAAAAGAAACAATGGTGAGGGTCCAAGTGGAATAGGCAGGTGGCCACCAATATCCACCTGGATCAGTCCTCCCCCCTTAGGAAGCAATGGTCCCATTGCGTTGAGTGCATCCATGAGATGGGGAAACTTCTATTGAACTTGGTCCTTGGTGAGCCAGTTGCCTTGGTGCAGGAGTTGGACAACTTTGACAACCTGATACATTTAGATCTTTTGTTGGCAAGTGTTTTTTATCTGTTTCTGTGATCTGATCATTTGTGGCTTGTTCCATGCAATTTGGGTTTAACTATGTTGGTGTGAGTTGCTTTGCAATGTTGGATGTGTCCAGTAATGGTGGAATGTATGGTTGAAGGTGGTCTACCTTCAACACTCGGTGCAGGCCAAGGAACGATGGAATGTTGAGCTCGAAGGCATTGTCTCATACAGCCTTGGTGATGGTGTACGACCATATCGGAGTGGGTGAATCTTACGATGGGTCCCAGCGAGGCGCTCCTTCTGCAAATGTAGCCAAAATTTGTCACCCACCTAGAACTTTTGTGGCACCTAATGTTGATCATGTCACTGCTTGTACTTAACATTGCCTATGTCCAATATGTCATGGATATGTTGGCAGATGTGTTGAATGCACTCAATGACGTTTTTATTCCTGTTAACTTCAGACTGGACATAAGCCGAATATGTCTGAGTAGTTACAAATGGTATGGCCACATCAATGGGACATAGTGGTTGGAATCCCAACCCCACCTAAAAGTGGTTGTGGCTAGTTGAGCTATGGAGAGCTCTATTGTAGCTGTGATGGACATAGGGGAGGTTTTCATCCCATGTGTGTGGCTGCTTCAAGTTGTAGATACACAGAAAGTGTACGATCATCATATTGATTACCTCTGTTTGGTCATTAGTTTGGAGGTGGAAATTTGTGGACTTAGTGATCTTGGTATCCAACATCGACTAGAGACTTGACCGAAATGTACTTAGGAACCTACTGACCCGATCTAAGATAATGGACAGTGGGATTCCAAAGTATACACACACTCATTCAAAGAAGAGCTTAGCAATCGATGACCACGAAAATGCAGTTGCTATCATGCTTAGTAGAAGGAAGGCTCGACATGTAATCCATGGAGATGGATTCCTAAGGTTGAATAGGAGTAGGAAGAGGAGTATATAGGCCTTGCTTCTTGATGGTTGGTTTGGAAATGGCGCAGGAAGTGCAGGATCTGATGTACTTCTCAACATCTTATTGAAGGTTCAACCAATAAAAAATACTTTTGCAACACTACCATTGTTTTCTATACTCCAAAATTTCCAGCGACCCAACTGTAGTGTGCCTCCCAAATCATCTTGGTGCGCTCACTTGAAGAAACAAAAATGTGTCTCGGGTGGCATAACAGTGCATCCTCGAGGTGAAAATTTGGAACTTTCTTGCCTTCCAGGATAATCTGGTATGTATTGTCGAATTCTGGATCGCCCTTGTAAATATGCGGCCACCCCAAAGTCTCGTTCCCACAAGGGTCGAGCACAGTGATCAGCGCCATGACCGATAGTCAATTGAGGCAATATACAACATTATTGATGTTTCCCTTCTTGTACTTAATGTTCAAATGGATTTTTTACAGGTATGTGGACCATTTTTTATGGTGATCGTTCTGCGAATTCCCTCGTGTCTGTATGAACTGCAAGGGTCAGTGGTTTTTGTGGATGATCGTTTCCTTCCCCATAATGTAATTCTTTCATTGTTGGCGGGCCTGCACAATGGAATAAATCTCTTTGCCATAGGTCAGATACTTTCGAACTGTGTCTTAAAGTGTCTCACTGTGATATGTCACTGAATTCCCCTCCTGAGTAAGAATTGCACCAATAGCATAGTCGAAGGCATATGTCTCAATCTCAAATGGTTGTTGCAGGCCTAGTAATGTGAGCATTGGTGCAAAGCAGAGGCGATGCTTCAACTCAAAAAATGCTTTATGTTGGGATTCAAACCAAAATAACTTGTCTTTCGCTTTACCCTTGGTGACTTGACTTAAAGGCCAAGTGATATGAGAGAACCCCAACATGAACTTGCGGTAGAAATTGGCAAGACCCAGAAAGATGCGTAGCCCTGTTAGAGTGGTTGGGGTTGGCCAATCCCGAATGACTTTTATCTTGGGTGTATCTTGGTTTGGGTCCACATGCACACCCCTCTCATCAACGTTGTACCCCATATATTGAATCTAGGTCATACCAAAATTTCATGACTTCTCCAATTTGACACATAACTTGTGTTGTCGTAGGGTTTGGAGGACCTGTTGAATATGGTGGAGCTGCTCTTCCCAACTCTGGCTAAAGATCACGATGTCATCCAAATACACCACCACAAATGAGTTGGTTAAAGGTTGCAAGATGTCTTCCATCATCCTCATGAAGGTTGTGGGGGAATTCATCAACCTGAAAGGCATGACCAGTCATTAGAAAAGGCTCTCCTTGGATTTGAAGGCAGTCTTCCACACATCGGAGGGTTTGATTGGTACCTAGTGATAACCGGACTTCAAGTTAATCTTGCTGAAATATTTGGCCCCCTTGAGTTGGTCCAGAATGTCATCAATCCATGGGATTGGTTTCCTATTCCGGACAATGATCTTGTTCAGTGCCCGATAATCAATGTAGAGTCTCCAAGTCTCATCCTTCTTCTGTACCAACATGATTGGGATCCCACAAGATGATGAAATTGGCCTGATGTTCAATTTCTACTATATCTCATGAATTTTCCTCTTGATTTCATCGTTCTCCATAACAAAGTGTCGATAGATCGGTCCATTGGGTAGCATCACACTTGGGGTATGATCAATGGAGTGCTTGATATGAGAGTGTAGAGGTACCCCTATGGATGAGGTGAAAATGTCCCTGTACTCTTCCACGACCTTATCCATATGATGTTGTCGTGTGGAGGAGCCCTCTCTGGAGGCCATGGGCACAATCTTATTCTTTCCCTAAGGGTGAATCATAAGGAAAACAAATTTCCCGGTCTAGGAAATGATCTTCCTGCATTGCTTCGCAGTGGTCAAAGAGATAGTGGTAGGTGGTGCTACCTCTGGTATCCTGTACAACTTATTTCCCAAAATAATAATAGCAGTGTGAGTCCTAGACTCATACACAACCTGTCGCTTTCACAAGTATGGTGTCCTAATAATCCATCACAAACTTCAAGAGGAGAAACATCACACAATACCTCATCCGTGAAGGGCTCGATATTGTAGGGAAGATGATATTGTTTGCTAACACGAAGATCTTTTCCTTGGTGAAGCCACCCGATGGTGCACGGATGCAGGTGTGTTTTGGTCAGTAGGCCCAACCACTTCACGACCTTTGTTGAAAGGAGGTTCTTTTGGATCCCATTGTCAATAATGAACTGCAGCGGAGAACCCTTCACCCACATCTATGAGTGGAAGAGGTGATCCCCCTCTTCTGGATCATCGAGCTCATTCTTCTAGATATTGGTGGTGGCAACGGTGGCACTGATACCCTTGTCAATAATTTTCTTCCCTTTTTCATTCCCCTTGCCGAGTTCGGACTCAGATTCAAAACATGTATTTGATTCAGAAGCCTTCAACTCATCCACCAGTGACTACTTGGCCCAACACTCACTTGTGTTGTGAGTGGGGCTCCTATGGAACTCACACCATTTTCTCGTGTCCTTCTTTGTCTTCATGGTGTTTTTATTTTCTTACGGCTTCGGGGTTTGTCCTAGGTTGCCTCACCTTGGCTTTGTCATTTTCTTTGTAGTTTGGGGGCACCTTTCCCTTGCTTCAGATTCACAGATCCAAAGTCTCACTTCTCGTGTTTAAATTTCTACTCTATCTTGATAGTGTATCGATATTTTGTGTCGAGTGAGGAGATTTCCAAGGACTCCATCTCATCCTGGACGTAGTTGTGTAGACAACCATGGTACTTTAGCACCAATTTTCACTCAAAATCGTTGATACCCAATTTTGTGAAAAGGGTATGAAAAACATTTGTGAACTATGGCATGTTTCGGTCCCTTCCCTACCGCAGCTGTCCACTTTATGTATTTATCCTCATAGCTCCCGACAGGGTAATACTTCTCCTTGATGGCATCCGGAAATAATTCCAAGTGGGTGCGGCTGAAAATAGTAAGGGTGCACTCTCGTCCCTCTTCTCATAGTAGGTTTCCCACTATTCCTTGATGTGGGGGCGTCTTTGAGGAGTGAAAAAGAAATATTTTCCCAGTTAGAAAAAACATGAACCGAAAAATATCCTTCTAGCATATTTAACCATTTATCTACAACATCCCCATCTATATGACCTTCAAATATGGGGTAGTCAAAGTTAACTTGTACCTTAAAGGGTGTGGCGCTTCTATAGTGGTTTCTGGAAGGAGATGTGTCAGCTATGGGTAGCCACCGAAGGATCTGGGAAAATTTTTCCATCATCGTGTTCCTTTGTCACTCAAGGGATTCATTGAGAAATATTTTGAAATGATCTCCTACCCCCTCGTCTTTCTTTTCTTCTGCTATGGGAGGTTGTCGGGGTTTGTGATGTTGTTCTGGCAAAGGTTCAACTAGTTCAAGCCATAACTCCTTATACCTTGACCTCATTGGGGAAATGAAAAGAAAAACAAAGAAAGAGTAGACTGATTTGATACCATTGATATGAACTTAAAAAGGAACACAAAAAAATACAGATATAACCATAAATACATAATTTCAACAAAAATAACACTCCATTTCATTAATATCAAAGAACTAAAATATTCTTACATACAGAATGGAAATAAACTATCTCGGGCAATGGTATCTTATCTCTGAGAAGAGATGTGGCAGATACATGTGCCTCTGAAATGTGTTACAATGAGGCTTGAAGGCCTATTTATTATTGAGAAACAATGGAAAACCATAAACATCCAAAAACCTAACCCTAAGAGATGAAGCGCCAAAACTGTGGGCCTTGTTTTAGTAAATTGGTACATCAACTTCTCGGGTCGTAAGTTTGGCATATGATCTTTGTTTGACGTGCACAATACCTCACTAGAAAGATATAGCCAAGGACTACAATTGCAAATGTGAGTCAAAGACTCACACTTTCTTGTTTACCAAAAAAACACCGTTTAAGGCCTCAAAACGGCTCTGGAAGTTTTGGACATGAAAAACTACCAAAAATAGTAAATTGTGTTACAATTAAGGAAATTGGAAAACTGAAAGAAACAATGGTGAGGGTCCAAGTAAAATAGGTAGGTGGCTACCAATGTCTACCTGGATCCTAAGGAAAGGTCCTTGATGTTAAATGTGAATTAAATCTAGAGTTATTAATGGATTGGATCCTCTAGTTGGATAAATATTATGACTTGGAAGGAATTGAAGAAACTAATCCACAAAGGGTCAAAATTACATCATCAAAAATTAAGTTTCATGCTAATTTTTGGTGGGGGAACCTCCATAAGTTTGGAAAATATGAGGGAATGAGAAGATCATAATTTGGCCAATTATGTTGAGACTTTTAAATGCTAAATTTATGCCCTTGGATTATTAGTAAAGGTTTTTTTTAAGGAGATTCAAAATCTAAATGGAAGGAGTTATTCTTACCTACTTTTACTAAATAATTTTTGAGGCTGAAAATCTATAAGAGGATGATGATCATTCATTAACGGGATATATCAATGCCCTTAGCTTTCAAATCTAAGACAATTTGGCTCTACTTAAAGTGAAATCTATGGATGTGCATATTAGTTGGCCATGAAAGTAGAGAAAAAGTTCAATAAGTGAGGCAAAGTGACAATGAAACAAGGTCACAACAAAAATTTGAGTAGAGGAAAAGGAAGTTCTTGCAAACCTACCAATGGAAAAGAACTAGTTAATATGGTTAAGCCTGAATTCCAATGTAGGGGAACTTTCTATAGTAGGGGACATGAGTGACCATTTTTTGGAAATTGGAAGCCATGTAAGCTTTTTATATGCAGTGAACCCCATAAGGTTATAGATTTCCCTCGAAATCCCAAAAGGGTGATGGTATCCAATTAGGAGAGGGAGAAGAGCTCTTAACAAAAAAAGTTGAGGTAGAGAGAGGTTGTAACATCACCCAACCTCCTCATCCTCAAGGCATATATCTTTTGGTGACAAGGTGTACTATAATTAAGGTGCTCCTTATGTAAAGGTTGTTGGTTCAAACACAAATTGACCCATGTCCATGGTAGGAGTAGTCATGGGAACCTAGTGGTTATAGTGATAGTGAAAAAAATCAATCTCATCTCATATGATTACGAGGCTATCTGAGTTTTTGATTCCTCTAGTTACAAAATAAAATAAAAAATAACAAAAAAAAACATCACCCAACCTCGTAGTTCACCTTAAGGAGATAAGGTTCATACAAAAATTATTCTTCCTCTCAATTATAAACCAATTTTTGAGACTGCCATCACCTTCTACTCAAAGAACTTTCAAAAAGTATGAAATTCACTAAAATTTGAGTTAGGGACATCGACTTATGACCTTATAGATATTTTATCCTCCTTAGCCACATGGAATTCCATACTTGATTCAAGTAATAGGGAATGTGACAACTAAACTCCAAATAGTAGGTGATGTGGCATCTAGGGTACACATGATGATGGGGAGTAGAACTAAGCCTCAAATCCATGCCTTGATCTAGGTGGATATCAATGGACACCCACCTCTTTCATTGTCTCAATAGTTTTCTATCCTCTTGGAAATTTTTCTATGATTTTTTGGTCCCAAAATTCCAACATATTTTTGAGGTTGTAAATGATTTTTTTTAGCAATTCAAGGGGTGAAGGGATACCATGGAATACCTTGGCCCCAATTGAAAATTATAGTCCTTGAATAGTTCTTTCCAAGGAGCTATTGTGCACCCCAAACATATATTATATGCAAACATTGTGCCTTCAGAAAGTTGATGTACCAACTAACCACCTCAGGCCCTATAAACCTTTTGGGATTTCATATTCTAGGGTTATGCTTTTGGACCTCTAGGGTTCTTTCTTTATGTTAAAAGGTCATTGTTTAGAATTTTTGTAATAGATTTTTCAAATGCCCATAGTTTCCATCTCTATTTCTTAAGAGATAATTATCACCATTCTAGCTAGTTTGTGTTCTACAATGTTACGTTCTATCATTTATTAATAGAAGCTGGATTTTCACCATAGCATTGTTTTTCTGTTATATTTCTACGTGTCTGTTTCATTTTATTTCCTATATTTCATTCAATTTTATGTATAAGTCAGGTCAATGCTATTATAGAAATCTTCTCCTTATTATTTCTCTATTCATGCCTTTGAGAAGGTTATGGTGTAGAGAGTTGGGTCTCGAGCTAGTTTCACTTGGGAAAAATTTCCCTTGCCAACCCAAGTAGCCTCTCATGACACAAGAAAAGATAGGTGATAGAGTGGGAGATCCTATCAAGTTTTTTCTCAAGGAAGCACTCAAATATGGGTATCAAAGAATCCAAGTGGCACCTAGTTATAAATTACCATAGTGGTTTACATAATTCATCCAAACGAAGATGGATTTTTTGACATTTCCTCATTGGGAAATTCTTATTGATATGTTGTAAAAATTGAGAAGAAATTGAAGAAGAGGAATGCGTGGGAATTCATATCTACAAATCCACTGCAATAGAAGCCTGGAAAAGGCAGCCTAAACTCACATAATAAGGGACAAAGAAAGGAGAGCCAATCTTAAGACAACCATCCCAAGTCATAGACATTGAGGGTAATGGGAACTAAAAAAAATGTGACTTGCTATAGGTGGATATTGTTGGCCACCCACCTAGTCCTCTAGCTCATAACACAATTTTCCTATTTTTGTAGTTTTCAAGTCTTGAACTTCCAAATCCATTTTGAGGCCCTAAATGGTTTTTTTTGGGAAATGAGACAATGATTGTCGTAGATTGTCATTGGAAGTCGAAAGTTTTTCTCCCCAGATAGACCTTTCTAAGGGGCTATCATTTGTGCCAGACAAGGTCATATGCTAAATTTATGACCACGAGACGTTGACATTCCAACTTACCCCATCAAGGCCCAAAAGCCTTTGGAACTTCTTCTCCTAGGGTTAAGATTTTTTTATTTTTAGGGTTTCTCATTTTTTATTCATGATAAAAAGGGCTTTGAGACTCATTGTAACACAGTTCAAGAATCCATGTAGCTATCACATCTATCCTTAGATATAAGCTACCACCATTCGAGGTAGTTTGCATTCATTCTGCATGTAAACAATTTCAAATTTTCTATTTATTATTTGAAGTTTAGTTTCATTGTATCTCTGTGTTTGATTTCAAATATGTATTTCTTTTCATTCCCTTATTAAATTTGAATCATGACTGGAAATTTGTGTATTTCCCACAAAACCCCCTAGCATAAACTGATGAATGTTTCTTGAAACAACCATTGTTGGCGGAGATTAAAGAAAATGAAATAGATTTTGGCTATGATTCTGATTTAGAGAAAGATAAAGGAAATTAGACCATCGATGTAGAACCCAATGCTAATATAATGAACATGATAAAGATCCAACCAAAAGATCTAGAGGATCTTGAACAAGCGGAATGCCTCTTCCATTCATAGATGTGGTTGAAGGGGACCCCACTATGTTTCACCATTGATAGCAGGAGCCAAAAGAGTTTGATATCAATCGAGTTCATCAAGATATTGGAGTTTTCAATATTTCCATGCCCCCAATTGTATACCATTGGTTGGTTGAGAAATGGATAAGACATCCATGTCAACCAATAGTGCCACCTTCCCTATGGCATTAATCCCTTCAAAGATGAGGTACTATGTGAAGTTTCCCCACTTGAAGTTTGTTATGTTATTTTAGGACCACTTTATATGTGGAAACATCATGTTACTTATGAGTCTTTCCCCATAATGTCATTGTTACCCTCAAAGGTTAGCTCTACAAGGGACCAAAGGTAGTTTCAACTACTACAATATTATTGATATCAATAAAACAATGCCAAAAGATATTTTATCATATTACAAAGTTTTTCCTCTTCATGGTTTGGTTATAAGGTGAAAGGAAGGTCACTGTGACCTCCAAAACCTCAAAAGAATGCATCTTTGCACAAAATATGCAAGTGTACAAGATTATATAGACTTACAAGGATATCTTCGCTTCACTTGTGGGGATGGCTCTACATTACTAGGTCAAACACTTAATTAGCTTGATACCTGGTACTACTTTACCTATTACCCCAATATATATATTCTATTTATTTGAGAATGAATAAATCAAACATCATATTCATGAGATCTTCCAAAAGGGCCACATTTGACTGAGCTCCTCACCTTGTAGCAGTTTAGTTGAGTTACTGTAAAAGAAATATGGGATATTGAAATTAGATACTTTGTATTGGTTATAGAGCCTTAAAAAAATCATTGTCAAGAAAAAATACCTGATCCTAAAGATCAATGATATTGTTGACTAGATAATTAAGGTTGTCAAGTTCTTTCATAAGATTGATCTAAACTCCACTAGTTTCCAATTGAAAAAAGTGATGTATGGAAGACAACCCTCAAATCGAAAGAAGGAATTTTTGAGTGGTTTTTCATGTCATTTGGCTTGAGTAATATTTCAACAAAATTCATGAGGATGATGGATAATATTCTATGTTCGTTCATAGAATATTTTGCGGTTGTACATTTGAATGACATCCTCTTCTTCCATAGAACCTAGGTAGAACATTTGCAACATATTCAGTAGGTCTTAATCACCCTACGACAACAAAATGTGTATGTCAATATATAACAATTCTCATTTGACATGTAAAGAGTTCAATATTTGCGATACATTATGGACAAACATTAAGCACATGTGGACACAGCCAAGATTCAAGTCATTTAGGATTTCCCATCTTGGATGACTCTAATGGAGCTCTGTAAGTTCCTTGTCCTTGCTAACTTCTATACAAGGTTCATGTTGGGTTTATCTCATATCACTTAACCCTTAAGTCAAGTGACCAAGGGTAAAGAAAAAGAAAAAAAATTCCAGTTTGATTCACCACAAAAATCATTCGAGGATTTGTAATACTGCCTTTTATTTGCACTAGTCCTGATCCTATTGGACTCATAATAGCATTTGAGATTAATAAATATGCCTTAGACTATGTTATCAGTGTGGTAATCACTCAAAAAATACATTTGATGGCCTATCACATTGAGACACTCTCTGATACTATACAAACATACCCTACCTATAATAACGATATGCACTCCATCGTGTAGGCATGTTGACGATGGACGAATTATATTATGGGGAAGGAAACAATAATCCACACTAATCATAGGCCTCTTCAATTCATGTATGAATGTTAAAAAATTACCGCCATAAAAAATGGTCCACATAACTGCAACAATTCCACTTGAACATCAAATACAAGAAATTTAGCACCAATCATGGTACATACTTCCTTAATCGACCCTTAGTTGTGGTCTTAATTATAGTTCTTAACTCTTCTAGGCATGATACCTTTGTGTGGCCACAATTATACAATAGTGACTCTAACATTTTTTCCACATTCCAAACATTGGTCATATGAAAAAAACTTCCATACTTCCACCTCCATGATGCACTATTATGCTACCTGGGCCACCTTTTTGTTCCTTCAAGCGAGTGTGCCAAGTTGATCTAAAATTCACATTACAATCAAGTGGTAAGTAAATTTGGTGTCGAGAAGACAACAACATTACTTCAAAATTATTTCTATTGGAAAAATCTTTGACAAGATGTCCAACAACATAAATAGTCATGCACTAATTGTTCCATTGCTAAACCAACCATCAAGAAGCAGGGTTTGTTCACTCCTATACCTACTCTAGACACACTAGATAATCCCTAGGAGTTAGCCTTCGTGGACCACATGTCATGTTTTCCATCCATCAAGCATTTTAATAGTTATGTGTTTGTGGTTATTGATTGATTCTCTAAGAAAACCATTTTGGTAATGTTACATGAAGAGTATCATCGTCGAAGCCATTACTAAAATATTATTTAACTGTGTTTGGGTTCATTTGGGTTACCTTGGACCATTATTTTAAATAGGGATAATAGGCTCCTTAGCATATTTTGGTTTTCCCTGTGGCCTTTAATGGATACCAAGTTGACCAAGTCGAACACCTTTTATCCCCAATCAAATGAACAAACAAAAGTGGTCAATAGGATGATTATGTATATCTTACACATTTAAAAATCCTAGCATCAACATACATGGTAAGAAGGTCTTCCATATGTTCAACATAGCTATAATAAATCCCTCCATAAATCTATTGGCCATAATCCTTTTTAGGTGTGCTCAGGGTTCAAACCATTGGCCCCAATTTATGTATCTATTCCCATTGCATCTTCACCATTGGAGTCCTCCCATGCTAAGGTAAAGGAAGATAGATTAACCAAATTTGTTGAATGGATCCACCCCTAACAACAGGTTCACGATATCTCACAAAAATTGAATGCCAAGTAAAATATGTGACATGACCAACACAAGATTCCACACAATTTTCAAATTGGTGATAAGGTGTTGTTACATTTATAGAAAGAGTGCCTCACAATATGTCATAGTAATCTCATACAAATTTGATATGAGACCTACATAATTAGAAAATATATGGGTGAAAATGATTTTGAAATGAGTATTCATCCTTTCCTTGGCTTTCACCTAATATTTAATGTGGAGTCGCTTCGACAATATTTTCCACCTTTGTTGGAATCCTTAGATTTAGTTGATGAATTGGCCCCTATAGAAATCAATCCTTACAACAATGAATAGGCTACAATGGATCATATCATGGACATGAAAAAGGATCCTCACTAGCATCACATGCAACTCTATCTGATTATAAAATAAGGACAACTTCTTCACCAAGACAAGTAGTTCACTAGGAGCTAAATTTAGTAAAATTTCCCCCATTTGAAGAGGGAAATCAACACAATGGATACCATTTATTGCTAAGGGAGGAGGATTGATCCAGGTGGATATAGGCGGTCACCCACGTCTTTTAGTATCTCAATAGTTCTCTATATTCTTGGTAATTTTTCTATGACTTTCAGGTCCCAAACTTCGAGGGTCTATTTGAGGCCCCAAACAATGTTTTTTGGAAATTGATGGGGCCAAGGATTGTTATGGAATGTAATGGTAATGTTCAAATGTTTTTTGTTTTAGATCATTCTTTCCAACGAGTTATCATGTGCCCTAAATAGATATTGAATGCAAAATTTTCACCCCTAGGAATTTTATGTACCAAATAACCACCTTGGGGCCCACACAAATTTTGTTTTTTCATCATCTAGGGTTATGGTTTCACACCTCTACGGTTCTTTATTTATGTTAAAAGGCCATTATTTTGTCCTATTGTAATAGATTTTATGAATTTGTGTAGCTACCATCTCTCTCTATTTAGAGATAACTACCACAATTATATCTACTTTGTGTTTTATAATATTCAGTTATTTCATTTATTAATAAAACTTGGATTTTCACCATATCACTATGTTTTTTTATATATGTATTTGTGTTTTCTTCATTTCCTTTCCTTCCTTTCATTTCATTCCTCATAAAAACTAGATCACTTGATCTCCCACTTACCCCTTTACAATCAAATTATATTTATTTATTATTTGAAACATATAAATTTATTAATATATAGCCATTAATTGGATACCCTAGGACCCCACCTAGTCAAGATCAACATAGCATATTTTTGGTCCACATTGTGATCAGGGTCCCCACATTCATGTAATACCTTCCTCACACGTTGAAAAATATTTGAGATCTGACCATTTTGAGTCAATGAGATTTGATTGGATGGAGGTCTAACATTTGGAATGGAAAGCAAAGGGCCTCAAGACCCCAATACCAACCAAAATGCATGTGTAACTGTGTTGTGGTAAAACACAACCCTCCCATTTTTGACTTGTTCACTTCAAATAATGGGGACCATTTCTATAAAATTTTTGGCTAAATACCTTTTAGGAATTTTATTAAGTTAATTACCTCATGATTTTATTATCTTCTTTAGATTTTTGTTTTGATTGCTTGGTTGAAATTGATTTTTTATAAGCTTCTCGTTGATGCTTGTTTCACCTCATTTGGTTAACTGGTTTGTAAATGGCACTCCTTTGAAGTATAATCATTTATGTCGCCTGGGTTAAAAATGAGTAAAATGTATAGTATTCAATTTTTTTTAATTAAATTAGTTCAATAATGCATTTAGTTTAAATATTAACTCCTAGTTAGTTATTACTAACAATTTTTATTTTTACTTATACAGCCAAATCATAAAGCATCGAGATTTCAGTCGTTTATTCCAATTTTCCAATTTTCAAATAAATTACTAATCTCGAAAAAATCCAAAATGTCGAAATGAATGTAGTTCATTTTTATTAAAATGACTGTAGTTTATATAAGAAAATACACTTTAGATAAATTCATAATTTAATTAAACATCATTAAAATGAAACCAAAACAAAAAAATAATTTTTAATATTAAATTTTAAATTAATTAAATTAATTATTATATAATTAAATTAATTAAATTAAAAATTAATATAAAAACAAATATATAAAAAATAAAAAATAAAAAATACATCGCATCAGGAGTTTTTATGGATGCATTTCTTTGAAAACCCAATGGCCCTCACCCTCCCAATGGCCGATTGTGATGTTATAACCCTTGCCTTACTCTTTTTTACTTTCAACTCACACACGTGACTATAAGAGGATTAATATAGTGTTAGTTCAATGTAAGTAGAATGTTAGTTTAATATTTAGCATATGTTAGTGTTAGTTTAGGTGTTAGCATAATGTTAGTTTAGTAGTTAGCATACATTAGTGTTAGTTTAATGTTAGTAAAATATTAGTTTAGTATTAGTTTAAAATTAGTTAGTGTTAGTTTAGTTTTAATTTTAGTATTAGTTTAAAATTAGTTAGTGTTAGTTTAGTTTTAATTTTATAATAGATTTAATATTTATAATTAATTTTAGATTAGTTAAATTAATTAATATGTAGAATCTAATTAATTTAATTAGATTAATTTGTTTAGTTAATTATATTAGTTAGTTAGATTAATATTAATTTAAATAATTATTTTAGTTTATAATTAACAAATAAATTAGCATTTATTATTATATAATTAGAGTCTAATTTAGGATTAAAATTTTAATTAAAATTCTGATTTTTAGCCCAGCAAAAAAATTTCCAGATTTATATCAGATTTGACTTATCAACTTTGGAGGATCATAGATTGAGTTTTACTTGGCCAAATGAGGCCCAGGATGGCTCATTGGAAAGAGAAAATCAATGAGAACATTTTTGAAGAGGTTTCACTAATAGATTTGGTCATTTATTGGGTCAAAAATCAGGTAGAAAATCAAGCTCCGAATTTCTAAAACAAAATCAATTTTCTGAGTTTTATTTTCTTCATTTTCATTTGCCCAAAGCCTCTTCTAATTGCATATTCTCTCATCAATGATATTATTGGCCAATTAAACCATTCCAGACATCAATAGAGAGTTTATATTTTATTTTCAATTATTTATTCAAATAGAGTTTGATTGGATTTGTTTTAATGCCAAAAATGATATTTTGATTTTATTGTTGCATCTTAATTCATTTTGATTTCTTTTTGCAGGAAAAACAGTAGAAGGGATATGGAGAAAAAGATCTCAATCAATGAGAAGGCTCCAACAATTAAAGATTGGAATTTTTGAGAAATTAAAATTGGATTGAACAGATTTTTTTCAGCAAACTTTCCTCTCAAAATTATTTTGGAAATATTATAAATGGAAGATTGTAGAATGTGAAAAAAGGCTGCTCTCCTCTGCAATTCTAGACTTCTAAAAGTATTTCTGTAATATGAATTTAGAGTTGTAGAAGGGAGGAGAGAAAATTTTCAGATCTGAATATTATTGAAGGTTTTTCTTTATATCTTGAATTATGTATGATGGGCAGAGTTTGCATTTCTATAGCTTTAGTTTTGAAAGTAGAAATTCAAGTAATGTAAAGTACTGTTAGAGACTAGGATCAAAGAAGCGGATTCAATTAACTGGTATTTTTGGCATTTCTGTATCAAATACCAGCTTCAATTTTATGATAATAAAACTGTTGTTTCATTTTATTTATATTTATGCATTTCTGTTGATATGGATCGTATGTCTCAATATTGTGATGTATCTCTGTTCTTATGGATTAAAATCTGATTTCTGAGTAACTATTTACTCAGAAATCCGTCTTATAAAACTGATTTATTAAATATTAATGTGTTGCGAATTTCTTCCACATGTTATTGTTTAATTATTGGCTTGACTGATTCGACAATCAATATCATTTTTGTGAATTTCTTTCGGAGTGTTGTTGATTTATTATTTCAGTTAAATGGTCTCAATAGGATGTGTTTCAGTATTCACAAATGTCAGCTAATTGAATTTCTTTGTTAGCTTGATATTAATTAAAAGCCAGACACATTTAAATTCTCATCACTTAATCATCTTGCTCTTAGTTGGGTTAGATCTATATCTACCTAATTGAGATAGGAATTAGATTAGTTTTTTTTGTTTGCATTATAGAATAAGTTTGCATTTGGATTAAGTTCTACACTCTTTTAAGTCCTCTTCTCGAAGAGGCGAAATCTTAGTTGTGGTTTAGCTGAACTCAAATCAGCTTAAGGGTCATTCTTTTGCCCGATCAGCAAGAAGAAGTGATCTAATATCCCTGTCTATTGGTAGTTAAAGATACATTTTAAAGCAATAGCGATAGGGAAAAGGTAACTGGACCTAGTAAAACCAGTCAGATCCACTACTACAAACGGATAAGGAGCTATTTTAAGGTCCGGACCGGGTGGTTATCGCCAATGTTGTTGCAGCGATTTTCGAGGCTTCAAAATTTTTGGTGCTAGAAGGAGGGCTGAGACTTGTTTTACTTTGGAGTCTTTGAATTCTAACATTTAATTTTTATTACAATGGCTCCTTTAAAACTTCCAATTTGGAGTTCTATTTCTGGACAAACATCTTCCAATACTCCACCAAAAATAGTAAGACTCTTGTCTCAGGTAAAGTTTAACGGTAAGATGAAAACTTCTGCGTTTGATCATACTTTACAATTCATTCAAAATGTTTCAAATTATGATTTTCATGAAATTGATGAAAGTATTTTATGAAGGATTTTTACTCTTACATTCTTGGCAAAAGCCAGAAACTGGTGTAAATCACTTCCAGTTGCTTCAACCACACTTGGGAACAATTTATTACAATATTTCTTTGTAAATTTGATGGATATATCTACAAACATGTATGTGATGATTTTGAAGATCTATGAAGATTTGAAGGTGAGTCTTTAATTGATTTTACCATCAGGTTTCATTTAAATTGTTTAAAATTCAAAACAGAAGATAAACCTTCGAAAAATGAATTATTATTTTGGTTTGAACATATTTGCTCTCTTCCTTCCATTCAAAACCCATGTGAAATTATTTCAAACTTTGATCAATTTCCTCCAAATTTCACAGATCAATTTCAAGAAAATATTAACAGCAGTATTGAAGAAGACATCGCTTTGAAATATGAAAATAATTATGCATTAGAATCAGAAAATCAGATCATAATCCGACAAATACCAGCGACGATTAAAGTTTCCAATAATAAGCAATCTGCTGTACGAATTTCTAAATTCTTTCATGATGAGCAAATTCCAAATTCATATCAACCAAGCAACATGATTCAAGAAAGCATAAATAGCCAAGAAAATGATCTTAAATCTGAAAATTGCAATGAAGAAAATACACCAGAGTGCTCAAATATAGATATTTTCAAATACATTGTTTCAGATTCATATTTTTCTCTTTATCTTGATAATTTTTCTAATAGAAATTTAATCTCTCTTCACATTAAAGATATTTCAGAAAACAGAGAGGTTGATGAATTGCCAATTAGTTTTTATCAGAATAGAAAATTAATTAATGATCATTCTTCTGGAATTAATGAACATGGGCTAAATATTATTTCTTGTTTTGATACATTGAATAAAATTGAAGAGAATTCTAATGAATGCCTTTAGATCATTTATGATAACTACTTTGACATTGAGGATATTAATGTGTCTTCTTTACAATTGAATCCTCATGATCAAAGTCTAACCACATGTGAAAATGAAGAACAATCTAATTTAGAAATTGTTCGAAATAGTTCTCATTTTCAAATAGTTAATCATACTTATGATTTCAGCATTTAAGAAACCATTCCAATCTATGATTTATATGATGATCAAGATCGCATTCCTATTCAAAGTCATACCCTTCTCTCTAATTCACAAATGGGTATCAACAATCATTCTAATTACATTATTCTACCCAATTCTTGTAAAGATGAAATTGCTTTAAATCAGTCCCAATTGTGTTGTAACAATAATTGTAACACTAGTGTAAACTATGATTCAATTTTGTTATTATTTCAACATTTATTTTTAACTTGAAAATTATTTTTTGTTTTTAGTGTTAAAATTTTAGATACTTTATGCTGGCATATTAAGAAACTCAATATTGAACACTCAATTGATGAATTGCCTCAATGGATAAATGAAGATTCAAATTATAAAAGTGAACATCAAGAATTATTAAATTTTCAATTTCAATTGATGTTCATTCCTTATCAATCACTTCTTTCTTCTCAAAAGCAGTACCAACAAGCAAGTGTATTTTTACAATGTGACCAGTAATCTAATTCAATTAATAATATTCTGTTGGATTTATCGGACTCCCATCCATTTTTCATTGATCAATTTGAAAGACATTTGGAAATCTTTTCATCACGGAAGATCATTAATAATTTAACACTTAATCATAACACTAACAAAATCACACAGGCCATTGTTGCTGAAAGATCATTTCTACATCCTGGCCTATCATCTTCTCTTTAAACCTCCCCCACTCAATAATGGAAATCCATCCAAATTTTTATGATTCAATTGAAATTTAGTTGGAAATAACATATCAAGAGAAGGTAATGGTGAATAAGCTACTAACAATAAAGATACATTCTGCTTTCAGATTTAACTTTCTTAGTTTAATTATATTTGCATTTTTACTAATGTTTGACATGTACATACACGCAGGAATTAAAATGCTTATATGGCTTCATTGGAAGTATGAATATACCTAGTCATGTTTCCTTCATTAAGTTAGAAATAGGAATAGATTAATTTTCTTTTCCGTTTGCATTTATTTCATTATTTCAGATTTTCAATAAAACAAGTAATGAATCCAATTTCTTTTTGGCATCCATTTCAATTATAGATAAGCAGCCTAGATCATTTAAAAAAACTCTTGAATTATCTGATCATACTTATTTTTCAAGCCTTCAAATTTTTTTTTTTTTAAATTCATAACATTGATCATACATGAAGAAATTCCCAGAATTTTCTATCACTTGACAATTTTTTTTTATTCACAAGAAATTCTAAGAACTCATTTTTACTACTCTAGTCTTCTGATGTAATTTTGGAAATGATGCAATCATTACTTAGCATTTTAGATTAAAATAAGAAAATGATGTTGAACTTATAGAAAAATTGGGAGAACTTGAAGCTTAAAAAAAGAAGAAGTAAAATTTACTGTAAATTTTCTTCCAGGTACGCATTTACAAGTTCATTTTCATCTATTAATAGTTTCTCTTTTCCTTAGTTTATTTTTTATTCTTTTTCTGTTTTATTTGTAGGTTTTCATTTGTTTTCAAAACTTGAAGTAAACAACAAACCCATTTCAAATTTGCAACAGGTTCAGGGAAATTTTATTTTGTGATTCATTAGAATTTGAGCATTCATTAACTTTACTTTCATTCATTAGAAAACCCAATTGAAAGTTAAAACATTATCGCAAGATTCATGTTTGAAATGTTTCAACTTGATTTTTATATTTCTGTTGCAAGACCTCCGATGTGTTACCTCATTCAGTTTTTCATAAAATACCATATCACATTTTGCATCTCGGAGGTTTTCAATTAAATATACTTCCATTATCTTCACCCATCTCCGATAATCAACTTTACCAATATTGTGATATACACATAATTTGGGACCCGATATTAAATTTAAATCAAGTTCATAAGAAATATCGCATTCGTTCAATCGCAATAGTGG
This sequence comes from Pinus albicaulis, assembly GCA_034641835.2. Taxonomy (NCBI): domain Eukaryota; kingdom Viridiplantae; phylum Streptophyta; class Pinopsida; order Pinales; family Pinaceae; genus Pinus; species Pinus albicaulis. The sequence goes on along the minus strand of CM076576.1, from coordinate 758,822,390 downwards.
TAGGGTCATAATTTTAAAAGCACCGATGTCTCGGACCCGATGCGATATTAAACTTTCATGATAGAATTATCAAGCTCATTCTCCATCGCATATCGGCGTATCATATTGTTACATCATGCACTTAATTTTGCAGATCGCCGAGAGCCGTATCATTCATCGCATTTCACAAAAATATGAAAGAAAAAGTTTAACATGTCATTTTTAATTCTGATGCGATAAAATGAAACGCAAAATCACATATCATATTGGAATAAATTGAAAAGTTTGTTTTTCATCACAAAAGTTCCGATGCGATGGATTGGATCGCAAAAGGGCATTAAACATAAGGTTAATCCTTCCATTTGAAAAGTTATGATGTGATAAAGTTCAAATCGCAATCGCAAATTATTAAATTCATATCACAATTAGTCAAGAGTTAACTTTGAAAGACCTCCGATGCGATAAGTCTAATCAAAAATAAAAAATCAGGAGGAAAATTCAATACATCCTTGTGCGCTCATTTTAAAAGGTTGCGATGCGATAACTCATCGCTGATTGCTCATCGCTATCACTTTTCACTAGTCACCGATTGCTCATCGCTTTTCACTCTTCGCTCATTACCGATTATTTTAACATTGCATATTGCAAGAATCATATTGGAATTTCCAACATGACTATTTTCCGATATCAATATCGCTCATCGCATTTTTGATGCTGATATCATAATGCCGAAAGCCACGTCATCCATCGCATTGCCGATATCACAATCACTTCATCGCATTTTTATTCATGGTCATGTCACTATTCCGAATCTGCGATGCACAATGTGCAATATGCAATGTGAAAATTACAAATCGCGAGATGCAGTGTGCGATGTGCAATTTGCAACATGATTGTTCCCGATCCTAAATATAACATTTCTTCAATGATATGATCACTCCATCTCATCGCACATATTCTTTTCGCATGATTTCATATTGGAAATTCGCTTCTGCAACCCCTGATGCGATAAACTCCAACACATGCCTCTACATGCAATACGAATCATCCGATAAGACATTGTGTTAATTTAAAGCAATCTTGGGTAACCGCTATGATACTAAAGCGATTGATGACAATTTGCAGCATATTCAAATCATTTTGATTTCTCATATATTTCAGTTTTAAATAATTCCATAATTAAATATAAAATTCAAGACCTCTCTATTTTAAATTTCGTTATCTTAAATTTGGTCTTAACTCTGAAAAATTTATAAAATCATGGAATTTGTATAAAACTTATAATATTTTGAGAATATTCATCACTAAAAATTCTCAATCTAATTTCTGATGCATTTGTTTTAATTTCAACTCCCTTGAACACTAAGAATTCCATTTTTACATTTTACTACTTGCTTTAGTTTAAATAAAATAAATAATGATTTTGGGTTATAGGATTTTGGTTAGTTTGCCTTCTTCATATTTTTAATGTCAACTAAAAGAAGAAGTCAGCTTGTATTGAAGAAATTGATACCTTCAGGTAAGATCAAATGAAATTATCCAATGGTAAGATTCATGTACCTACTTTCATTAATTTAGTTTCATTTTTGTTTTTAAATCATGTTGATATAAAAAATATGTTTTGCAGCTCTTCATAAAAGCTTTCAATCATCTGCCAAATCATATTTTGGAAGCCCTATGCGCTTTTCGTGGTTTTATTTTCAAGAATCAACGATAGTCTTTGTTGAAACAACTACACTAGGAAGTTTCTGAACCTTTAATCTATTTCTTTAAAGCATTCATTTTATTACAAAATGATTAAGATAATGCTTTAAAACAAGAAGATTGACATCAGACAGAAATTTTTCATTGTGATTGAATTTTATCATCATTGCTATCTAAAGCCTAAAACATTTACAAAGCAAGGTATAATTTATCTGAATCTCGACATAAGAAGGAATGATTTCATGATTATTTTCTTTTACTTCATGATTGTTGAGACATTAATATAAACATTCCTGTTAGAGTTTGTGTTTCAAAATTAGGATTTTCCTTTCCACTTTTAAATTTCTTCATTTTTTCTTTTTGATTGCTGATTTCTTTTCCCACTTTAGCTTAAGAATTCTTTTCTTTTGGTTTTCAGTTTTGATTTTGGTGATTCTGCCATGATTTATATGAAAGGCCTTCTTGTTACTTAATAATGGTCGGCATACATAGGGAAAAAATTGCTAATAGTTTACTATTAGTTTTTTTCTTAAAATCTCTTAATAAAGTTTGTTTTCTAATTATAAAGGTAGACATACTTAGGGAAGAGATTACAAAACAAGAGAATTTGACAAAATATCATGAAATCTGAGAAATTTTTTTTCATCAAAATTGTAATTATTTTGAGATTTCAAGATTTTATTAAGATATTTCAAAATTCTATTATTAGTCAAGAAAAGTTATTTTTAACCAAGTAAAGACACTTTACAGCAAAGCACTTTTAACTCTGAAATTTTCATTTTGAACTCTTAAGGAGTCAATGATTCTCCCTGTTCAAAAGAGTTTTATTTTTCTAGAGTGTAATCCAAAAATATATTTAAACTTAAAAGACATGAGGTCTCAACACGAGCCTGCTTACCATGATCATAGGGGAAAAATAGGCTGACATTACCAACACTGATAAACAAACCAGGGTAATGGTTTATGATTGCAAAGAATTATAAGACAAGGGGTTTCATCATGAGCCAACTTGTTTAGTCCTATTATAACCAGTGAATGGCATTGTCAACTATCTGGCTACCAAACCAGTACAATGGCTTTTAAGAACTAAAATAATAATAATAATAATAATAATAATAAAATAAAAATAAACATAAATGGATTTATCTCTAGGTCAATAATTCTTAAATAGATAGGATTCTGAATCATTCATGATTAAAAGGTAACCCTGTCGAGACTATAGATGTTTGCTGGCAGTAGTGGCTCTACCTGTGACAAATGAGTACATTTTAAAAGCTAAGTTGTAAAGTGACCCCTGCTTTATCTCTAAAACTAATTGACTGATATAGAGTTATGAAATATTTTAATTTATGAGGAAATTTAAGAAAATTACAGTAAGATGATTATTGCTTTTATTCAGACTAATGAACCTAGTGAAGCATTCCAAGAATAATTTTCTCTTCTTTAATTATTTTTACTTTAATTTTAGGAAAATTTCATTCATATCAAACAGAGATAACTAGTTCTTCTGCCGTATGTCGCCATTGTTGTGGTAAAACACAACCCCCCCATTTTTGACTTGTTCACTTCAAATAATAGAGACCCTTTCTATAAAATTTTTGGCTAAATACCTTTTAGGATTTTTATTAAGTTAATTACTTCATGATTTTATTATCTTCTTTAGATTTTTGTTTTGATTGCTTGGGTTAAAAATGCACTCCTTTGAAGTATAATCATTTATGTCGCCTGGGTTAAAAATGCGTAAAATGTACAATATTCCATTTTTTTAATTAAATTAGCTCAATAATGCATTTAGTTTAAATATTAACTCCTAGTTAGTTATTACTAACAATTTTTATTTTTACTTATACAGTCAAATCATAAAGCATCGGGATTTCAGTCGTTTATTCCAATTTTCCAATTTTCAAATAAATTACTAATCTCGAAAAAATCCGAAATGTCGAAGTAGCTGTAGTTCATTTTTATCAAAGTGGCTGTAGTTTATATAAGAAAATACACTTTATATAAATTCATAATTTAATTAAACATCATTAAAATGAAACCAAAACAAAAAAATAATTTTTAACATTAAATTTTAAATTAATTAAATTAATTATTATATAATTAAATTAATTAAATTAAAAATTAATATAAAAACATATATATATATATATATATATATATATATATATTACATCGCATCGAGAGTTTTTATGGGTGCATTTCTTTGAAAACCTGATGGCCCTCACCCTCACGATGGCCCGATTGCGATGCTATAACCCTTGTCTTACTCTTTTTTACCTTCAACTCACTCAAGTGGATTAATATAGTGTTAGTTCAATGTAAGTAGAATGTTAGTTTAATAGTTAGCATATGTTAGTGTTAGTTTAGGTGTTAGCATAATGTTAGTTTAGTAGTTAGCATACATTAGTGTTAGTTTAATGTTAGTAAAATATTAGTTTAGTATTAGTTTAAAATTAGTTAGTGTTAGTTTAGTTTTAATTTTATAATAGATTTAATATTTATAATTAATTTTGGATTAATTAAATTAATTAATATGTAGAATCTAATTAATTTAATTAAGTCATAATTAATTATTAAATAGATTAATTTGTTTAGTTAATTATATTAGTTAGTTAGATTAGTATTAATTTAAATAATTAGTTTAGTTTATAATTAAAAATTAAATTAGGATTAATTACTAGATAATTAGAGTTTAATTTAGGATTAAAATTTTAATTAAAATTCCGATTTTTAGCCCAACGATAGAATTTCCAAATTTATATCAGATTTGACTTATCAACTTTGGAGGCTCATAGATTGAGTTTTACTTGGCCAAATGAGGCCTAGGACAACTCATTGGAAAGAAAAAATCAAGGAGAACATTTCTGAGGAGGTTTCACTAATAGATTTGGTCATTTATTGGGTAAAAAATCAGGTAGAAAATCAAGCTCCGCATTTCTAAAACAAAATCAATTTTTTGAGTTTTATTTTCTTCATTTTCATTTGCCCAAAGCCTCTTCTAATTGCAGATTTGCTCATCAATGATATTATTGGCCAATTAAACCATTCCAGACATCAATAGAGAGCTTATATTTTATTTTCAATTATTTATTCAAATAGAATTTGATTGGATTTGTTTTAATGCCAAAAATGATATTTTGATTTTATTGTTGCATCTTAATTCATTTTGATTTCTTTTTGCAGGAAAAACGATAGTAGGGATATAGAAAAAAAGATCTGAATCAATGAAAAGGCTCCAACAATTAAAGATTGGAATTTTTGAGCAATTAAAATTGGATTGGGCAGATTTTTCTTGAACAAACTCTCCTCTCAAAATTCTTTTGGAAATATTATAAATGGAAAATTGTAGAATGTGAAAAAGGGCTGCTCTCCTCTGCAATTCTAGACTTCTAAAAGCATTTATGTAATAGGAATTTAGATTTGTAGAAAGGAGGAAATAAAATTTTCAGATCTGAACATTATTGAGGGTTTTTCTTTATATCTTGAATTATGTATGATGGGTAGAGTTTGCATTTCTATACCTCTAGTTTTGAAAGAAGAAATTCAAGTAATGTAAAGTACTGTTAGAGAATAGGATCAAAGAAGCGGATTCAATTAATTGGTATTTTTGACATTTCTGTATCAAATACCAGCTTCAATTTTATGATAATAAAGTTGTTGTTTCATTTTATTCATGTTTATGCATTTTTGTTGATATTGATAATTTGTCTCAATATTGTGATGTATCTCTGTTCTTATGGATTAAACTCTGATTTCTGAGTAACTATTTACTCAGAAATCCGTCTTATAAAATTGATTTATTAAATAGTAATGTGTTGCGAATTTCTTCCACATGTTATTGTTTAATTATTGGCTTGACTGATTCGACAATCAATATCATTTTTGTGAATTTCTTCCGGAGTGTTGTTGATTTATTATATTAGTTAAATGGTCTCAATAGGATGTGTTTCGGTATTCACAAATGTCATCTAATTGAATTTCTTCATTATCTTGATATTAATTAAAAGCCAGACACATTTAAATTCTCATCACTTAATCATCTTGCTCTTAGTTGGGTTAGATCTATATCTACCTAATTGAGATAGGATTTAGATTAGTTTCTTTTTTTTGCATTATAGAATAAATTTGCATTTAGATTAAGTTCTACATTCTTTTAAGTCCTCTTCTCGAAGAGGAAAAATCTTGGTTGTTGTTTAGCTGAACCCAAATCAGCTTAAGGGTCATTCTTTTGCCTGATCAGCAAGAAGAAGTGATCTGATATCCCTGTCTATTGGTAGTTAAAGATATATTTTAATCCAATAGTGATAGGGAAAAGGTAACTGAACCTAGTCAAACCAGTCGGAGCCACTACTACAAACAGATAAGGAGCTGTTTTAGGGTTCGGACCGGGTGGTTATCCCCAATGTTGTTGCAGCAATTTTCGAGGCTTCAACAAACTGCCAGGGCCTTCTTGGGCACTTTGGGAGCCATCCAAAACCATTTTTCCATGGCCTAAAACCCATAAATCAAGCACTTAATTCTATTGCAACAATACAATACCATGACCTTATTATAATTTTCCATCATTGTGTCACAACTTCGTTGGGAAAATAAATCTTATAGGGATTATGATTGATTTCGAAGGTGTCTGCATATGCTGGCACATACAATTGCATGTTCCCTCCATCATCAAATTAAATTCAAGGATTTTTTATCAAGGTTTTCAATTTTGTAACAAGACAGAGATATGGGCCTACCTCTAAGAGCTCTGGGTCATACACCTCAAGTATTTGTGTAAACCCCATTAGAAAACCTAGAGGGTGGCTCTTATCTTGATGAAGTCTCATATGTGGCCACTTAAAATTAGAATGTGGGTCTAGTCGGTGCCCACACATATGTAAATAAACAAGTCAATAGTTTATGGGGGGTTTAGACATGTATATATTCATGCATGTGTTTGGATTAGTGGTTGTATGTCAGAAATCCACCATGGCATAGCCCAACAACCACATACAAGGCCACTTTTAAAGGAATCACAACATTGGTTAGCTAGTTTCAATTTTGATCATGTTTCCCTTTTTATATAATGGAAATTAAATATATCAAATATACCTACCACTCTATAACAAATTATAGCCTTGTTCATGACTTAAAGACCAACACAAAGAAGTTGTGGTATGGCTAGATTTTCAAGGATAGATTAATAAAATATAGAAATAATGAATTATAAATAGCTTCTCAAGTTATCCAAAAGGAAGACATAGGCATGCAAACTTGTAATAGAAAATTTCCATTTGCACTTGAAGAAAAAATTCACAAAGTTCGAGTACCTTCTCCCCTATTAATTCCAAATACAATTGGAATTAAAATTACATATATTTTCCTTCTTGTAATTAAAATAATCTTATGCATGTAGATGTTAATTCAAATAGAATTATATTGAGCATTAAAAAAAATTCCACTGCGTATTTTATATCTTCATTATAACAAATAACCAAGCTTCATTGATAAACTTTCATTAAGGCCATCAAGGCCAGTTTTCTCTATGGCTAGTAAAATTCAAGTGAGACCTATGATCCAACTTAATGTAGGCAATTTAAGGCTTTAAAATCCCATTACAATCAAATGATAAGGATGGGATTAAGACCTAAAGCTCAAGGATCAAAATCCTTATGAGTTTATCAGTAGCTAAAAATAAAATACTCATGTATAGTTCTAAATTGTGACAACACAAGTGGATTCTCAAGTTATACAATGATCATAAACTTTGCATCATAGAAACTCCAAAATTGGGAAATTCTTTCACCCATATCGAGAAACAAACATAGAAAATAAATTCAAGCATCCCAACTCATTTTCATAAATGGATTCCAATTGTATGAACACCATAGCTACCCCAACAAGAATGTTGATTAGTAAATATTAATTAAAAAGGAACTAAAAAACCCAATTCCACCCTTCAGTAGATTTCACAAATTCATGAGTTATTTGGTGAATATTTTAACAAATTTATTTGTATATTTTGTAAATACTTTTATTACTTAGTATTCATCATAAAACCAAGGTTTTCACTTCTAAATTTAGATCATAAATCCACTAAGATAATCTACCCTTGAGGAGCATTTCCAAGACTTCGTTTACATGGCTTATGCAAGTGCAACCATCATATTGAGACCCACTGGGAGTCTTCCACTACAAGGCAACCTTTAAGATTGGTTAAGAGGCTAAGATGTAGAATCCATTTTCCATTCTAGTCGCCAATCCTCTTTCAAGAGGATTATTACAACCATATCATCAAAGATATCAATTGATTAGAATATTTCTCTGAGTACTATGTCCCCATTTTCCATTAAAATTTTGAATATACATCCATGTACACAAACATATAATTTTTATTTTAGCATGCATAAAATTATTTCCATATCCATGAGCACCATTCCCATGACATTTAACAATAATTACAACACAATTTGAATCGAAAACATCACTTGTCTGATAAGATTTAAAAGCTACCTATAATTGATTAACAATGACAGTTTTTCTAGCCAACCATAGGCTCAACTATCTAGCTAACTATTTTGTAACTAGCCACCCCTTATCCATACCATGACGGTATCAAGGGAACATGCACATGAACACAATATGGTCAAAAAATGAAGGCTAGTCTCCTTCACAATACAAATTTAGCAAGATGTTTTCCTTAAACCCTCTAAGCTATGGCCTTGCACATAACCATAGATGTCACCACAACTAGTTTGTATAGCATAAGGGAGGCCCTTAAATACCCCAATAGTCCCTTATTTCCCTATCATCTGAGTGCCTCTAAGTTTTATCAATTAAGTACCAAAAAATGTGTCTCTCTTTTACAACTCAGGTGAAGGACACTTATTCTTGATATTGTAATATTCCAAATAGGAAAACGACAACAATACAAATCATACAAAGACTAAGTATATAACAATATGGAAAACACATTAAAAACACCATGAAAAAAGCCAAAATTGATGAGACATTTTATTAAAATATTGGAGATGAAAAATAAGTACAATAGTGTAGATAGCACTCTAGCTGGATAAGCTGGCTGGAATGGCCCTCATATTCTCCCACCCAAACACTGCTCTAATGTTGCTCTGTTGGACTCTCCCTCTATGTTGCCTTGCTGGAAATGCTAGAAAATGTTGTTGCTGGCTGAATAGGACTGCATAGATGAGGCTTATCTAGTGCTCAGAAAATGCTGATATTTTAACCACGAACTCTACTCAAAAAACCCAGAAAACCCTAGAAAGGATTCCAGAAAGGCTGACCCCGGAAAATCGCCCTCCTAGGGTTTGAAACACACAACTACTGGGTATGCAAAGCTATGGGATGAATTGATAGATAAACTCGCTACGATTTCTCCCCAAAGCTCAAATATTGAAGGGTTGATCCCCTCACTGGATTCCAAGAGAAAATGCCTTGGAATTTCTCCCTCTCTAGAACCACTCTGCTGCTGGATTGTGTAAGCACTGGGTGACTGCTACTGGATTGTGTAAGTCACTGGGTGACTACGCTACTATGGGAGGGATTGCTTGTGGCCTGATGCCAAGATACTAAATCGGCTCCCATCGAACAATAAACTCCTCTCCTGAGCGGGGACTTGAAGTCCCCCGAGGATGAGGTTGGGATCTTTGCTCGGAGACACCTATGTGCTAAATAGCACTGCAGACTTGGCTAAACATCTCAAGTGTGCTCAAGTCGTAAAGACTAGAAAATCAGAATATGTAAGAATGATCTCCATGGCTGCCCTAACCCCCTTCTTATTCTTGTGAAACCCTACATCCTTGGGTCCACTCATTAACTACGCTACTACTTGGCCCCTTTAATTTCACGCTTGTTGCACATCCACTCATTAATTGCGTTGCTACTTGGACCCTTGGCTTTCACACTAGTTGCATTGCCCTCTTGGCCCCTTTGCCCCACAAGAGTTGTGCTGTCCACATCAGCTCTAGAAAAGTGGTTTTATTCTAACTGTTCGGTTTATGGGTCCCTTCACCATTTTATTTACCTACTGAACTTAAGAAAAAAAAATATAAAAAAATATATTTCTAATTAGTGGTAATCTAATTATGAATATTTCAATCCTCCCTACCAAAACATTGCTTGTCCTCAAGCAACTACAAATATGGATGTTGCATAATTTTATCCCCCTCCCAAGTGGCATCCTCATCTGGAAGGTTCCTCCATCTGATAAGATATTCTTTGACTACCTTGCTCCTTAGCTCCCTCTCCCGAGTATCTAAAATGGCCTCCAACTGTAAAACCAAATATCCCTCATCATCAAAGGTGGGAGTTCCCCAATGGCAACAACCTGCTGTCCAAGAGCCTTTTTCAGGCATGAGACATGAGAAATTTTGTGGATACTGCTCCCAGTTAGCAGCTCCAACTCATATGCTACCTACCCAACACGTCGGATCACTCTTTATGGCCCATAAAAGCAAGGTTTGAGTTTCTCAACTCCCTTCTGCTTCAATGTAGACTACTTGTATGGCTGAAGACGGAGGTAGACCAAATCATCTACCTCAAAATGCCTCTCCATGTGGCCTCGATATACATACAACTTATGTTGGTTTTGCACTATAGCCATGTTGTTCTTGAGAGCATGGAGTATTTCCTAGCTCTCTTGGATCTATTCCTTGGCCCTGAGGTCCTTTCTTGCTCCAAACTTCACATCAACAAAGGTTAAAGCATCATAACCATATAAAGCATAAAACAGAGACATATCGATCGACATGTGAAATGTCGTGTTGTAGCAATACTCTCCCAAGTGAAGCCAACGCAGTCATGCCTTTTGCTGCTTTGAGACATAGTTCCACAAGTAGCCTTCCAACCACTTGTTTACTATCTCTGTCTGTCCATTCGTTTGTGGGTGATAAATGGTACTGGGTGTCAACTCGGTACCCACCAAATGGAAAAGCTCCTGCCAAAAGCCGCCCATGAAACAGTTGTCGCTATCACAAACTATGGTCTTGGAAATACCATGAAGCCTGAAGATATCTCAGAAAAATAATTCGGCCACCTGTGAAGCAATGTACCATGTGGAGATGGTGAAGAAGTGTGCATACTTTGACATATGATCGAAAACCACATAGATACAATCCTTTCTTTGCACCATGGGCAAACCCTTGATGAAAACCATGAAAATGCTTTCCCACTTCCCTTCAGGAATGGGGAGTGGTTGTAACAACCCCATGAGTTTTCTCAACTCCCCTTTGTTCCTCTGACAAACTTCGCACTCCCTGAAATGCCAAAGTACGTCATCCTTGAGGCATCTCCCTGATGGATCGGTATGTTTTGGTGAACCCTTGATGCCCTGAAAGTAGCAAGTCATGTATTGTGTGCAATATCTTCTCCTTTAGCCAAGAGCTCCCTGTCAAGAAATTCCTATCCCTATAATATATTACCTCATCCATCACCTGATACCGGTCAGCGGTCACCTGTCCATCCAATATCTCACAAGCGAAGTGGTCCTTGGAATAATCTACCAACAGTTGAGCCCTCCAATATGCATCAAGGCTAATCAAAGATAGCATTGCTGGCCTCCAAGACAAGGCATCCACCACCACGTTTTTCTTCCCTTTGACATACTCGATATAAAAATTTTAGGCCTGGATTTTACTGACCCACTTCTACTACCTCTCCTGCAACTATTTCTACTCAAGGAAAAACCAAAGACTATTGTGGTTTGTCCTTACCCGAATTTTTTTACGCACCAAATACTGTCAGAACTTGGCCAACGTATGCATGATGGCCAACATCTCTTTGTCATATATCGAATAAACCTCTCAAGCGGAAATAGCTTCTGACTCTCGAAAGAGATAGGATGCCCCCCATGCATCAGAAGTGCGCCAACTCCCTCTCCTGAAGCATCACATTCCAGCACAAAGGGCTGCATGAAATCCAACAATGCCAACACCGGACAACTATTCATCACCTACTTGAGCATATCAAAGGCCCTCTACATAGTGTTTGTCCAAAAAAACACCCATTTCTTGCTGAGGTTTGTGAGGGGTGCTGCAAGCTGTGAAAACCACTTGACAAACTTCCTATAGTAGGTGTAGATGCCTACAAACCCCCGAAGTTCTGTCACATTCTTTGGTTCTGGCCAATCACGAATGGCCCGAATATTCTCCTCATGGACCCTTAGTCCATCCACTCCAATGATATGCCCTAGGTAAAGCATCTCTGTAAGTCCAAATTCACACATGGATAGCTTGCCATAGAAATGCTGCTCCTCCAAGGTACACAATACAACCTCAATATGTTGCAAGTGTTCCTCCCATGCGTGGCTAAAGATGAGAATGTTGTCGAAGAATACCAACAAAAAATTCCTCAACTGACCACAGAAGATGTGGTTCATACAAGATTGGAAAGTGGTTGGAGCATTGGTCAGGCCAAAGGGCATCACCAAGAACTCAAAGTGGCCATAATGGAATCTGAACATAATCTTGGTGACATCTTGGTCCCTCACCTTGATCTTATGGCACCTCGATCTCAGAACGATCTTGGAAAATAACTTCAATCCCCTCAACTCATCCATTAGCTCATCAATCATGGGAATGGGGTATCCGTTCTTCATGGTTTTATTATTCAACGCCTTGCAGTCGATGCACGTCTATAAGGTGTCATCCTTCTTCTTCACCAACACTACAGAAGAAGCAAAGGGGTTAGTGTTGGGCAGGATGTGTCCTATTTCCAAGAGCTCATGGATGGCTCTCTCAATCTCATCCATGTAGGCCTTAGGGTGCATATAGGGTGTTATCACACCCTAAATTTTCAAATTTTCATACTTGAAAGTCAGTGAAAATTATCCTTCAAATTGGTTAGGTTGCAAGATATCATAAAATGATAAATTTATGGTGAATTTAAGTTTTTAAACTTTGGATAAGGTGTTATAAATGATTCCAAGTCACATCGAAAGAGAATGTTCTAAGTAGATGCCTTGAAGTGACCACAAGTCCTAAATCTGGCCATCTGTCAAAAATTGCCTGAGTCCGCAGCAAATTCAACATGAAATTAACCGAATTCACTACGGAAACACCTAGTAGTTTCGTAGCAAAACTGACACTTGTAAAATGAAACATGTTACAAAAAACTCTACCAGCCTATAATGGTTTAAAGAGTAATGATGAATGGTTAAAGTTTGAGGATTTCAAGGACCTACCGCCAGAACAAAGTCATCATTCAAAAGTTATACCTTTTTTGAAACTTAGCCATTATTTGTAAGGAACCCTTTCATTCTGCTTTCAAATCATCTCTCATCCTTTTCACTCTGTATTTTCACATTTGTGTTTTTCTACCAAAGCAGCTCTCTGTCAATTAGCTATCCAGTAGAAACCCTTTTGGTATATCAATCTTTTTCCTAATATAACGGCTCTTTGTCATCAAAGGTATTTTCCTAAACAGGTGTAAAGTTATAAAGAAGGCCACCTCTACATAACACAGGAAATGGCTACACCAAAGAAGGTTTATAAAGGAGGATTTCCATTTATATATGAACCTACATCTCCAAATTTAGTTTTGGAAGATCAATATTTCACTGAGTTATTTACAAAGGTAGGGTGCATTCAGTTCTGTCAGAAATTGCAAGGTCATCATCAATAGGTATCAAGAGATTTCGTAGTCAATTTCAAAGGTACATATACAAAGTTCGGTTGTATTCATATCCCAATTACACCTGATAGCATTCCAAAGCAACAGGGATTCCGAGAACTGGAGAAGAATGGTTTAAGGTTACCAAGTTTGATTTGAAAATTTGTAATGATTTCTTAAAACCTGAACATGCAGGGATTAAAATGACTGAAGGAATTCCCAGAACTTGTCTTAGAGATGAATATTCCAAATTGTTAATAGTCATACAAAAATAATTTACATGTGAAGGTCATTTTCAGACAATTTATATGTATCATTTCAAATTACTGATTCATTTCACAAGGAAGAAGTTGATAGATACTCCATTCTATCTTTTTAGAAGTCTTGGAAAAATGGCAGAAAAAGTGCAAGGGAGACTTGAAAGGAATGAAACCTACATTTTCACCATGGGTTGATGAAATTTCTAGTTCTGGAGGAGTTGAATAAACTAAAACGAGACTGGGCATCATTCCTGTTCATGAATGGTTATGAGCTAGATATTTTATCTCCAAGAAAAGTCTCTAAGCTAAAAGCTTCTTCTTCTAAGTGAGAAATGAATGCCACTACAGAATTAGAGGGAGATCAACATGAAGGTTTAAAGGTTACAGATAAAGACTTGGTATAGGGATTTGATTTATCACCTCCAGCAACTATAAATAGAAATCAAACTAACAAGCATGTGACAGACAACAAGACCAAATCTGAAGCAAAGAGGTCTAAAGGACATTGAAGAAGTTGTTAGAGGTAAAGGTAGACTTGAAGACATTCTACAGGCCATAGAAATTGCAAAAACTCCTGTGGTGAAAGCAACTGAGGTTAAAAAATCCAAAGCCAAAGGTAAGGGACTCATAGTCAAGAAATTAGACTTCTCTTCAGAAGATTAAGGCTTTCTTTTCAAACCCTAAAAGCCTCTCACTAGGTCTCAAATACTAGAAACTATTACTATTGGTGATAGTAAGTAGAAGGAGGATAAAATAAAGGGAGCAGTGTCTCAAGAATTTATAGCTATATATCCCAGTGAGACAGAGGTTACCAAAGAGAGAAGAATCAAATTAAAAGAAAATTTCAAATGAAATCAGAAACATATTCTCTTAAAAGACAGAGCAAAGACAAAGAAGAAACAGTCAAACAAAGAAACGAAAAAGACAAGGTCATAGAGCACACTGAAAAGGATATTTTGGAAGAACAGTTGAAAGATGTTAAGGATGATTTGTCTGAGACAAATAAAGAGATGGAAAGATATAAGAAATATAGACAAATGATAGATGAGGTGGAGGAGAAAGTGAGTGACCAGGTGACTCATTTTGAGAATTCTATTGAAAAAGCCAAAATTCTGTTGAAGAGAACACAACCTTTACGCATCATAGTGTCACATACAAGAAAGAGGAACTTATGGTTACAAGTAGAGAGGATAAGTCTTCAAAGAAAATTTAAGGAGTTAAAAGAAGCGATGGAGTTAATGAAGAAAGAATCAGAGAGAAGAGACTTGGAAAGAGGAATCATGAACAAAGCTGATTGAAACTGCTCAAGAAAAAACTGTTGATAGATAAGGAGGTAAAAAATGGATTATGATTTTTTTTTCTTATATTATCAATTAATTACATGAATTCATGTTCATAGAATTTTTTGAAGCTCAAACCTAAGTTTTTCCAAGTCTCCAAAGTATTAGGCAATTCCGCAGCAAGTGTCAGGCTTGAAACACAGTTTTTGTTGCCGAATTTTTGAAGATTTCTTTTTGGCTTTATGGCACTTAAATGATAGGGATGAAAATTTTTGAGGGTTATGTTTAATTTATTTTCATCACTAAACATCCTCCAAAAGTTAAAAACAGTAGAGGAGTACCACATATTACCTTTTTTGTGTGCGCTACTAAGACTAGCTACTTTCGTAGCTCAAAACAAAGTTTTGACAGCAAGGATAGTTCTCATGATTAATGTTGGTAAAAGGGAAGAAGGTAAAAACATGTTTAAAATTGTTCCTCATAAGAGTATCAAAGAGTATCAGATGATGAAAAAGAGTATTAGATTTTCCAAGTGGAGACTTTTAGTTAAAGGTATAATTTGAAGACACTAGTCTACATGTGCCAGATCATCAAATTGATATCCCCTTGATAATAGGCAGAGTTACTTCACGAAGGCATTCATCATATTAATGTTTTGATGATGGCTAGCATGGTTAAAATATACGATTCCTTTCGAGGAATATTTGGATCAATTTGGTTTAAATGTAATAATTAGGTGTTTGAGTCATAGTAGGAATCTAACTCTTAATTCGAAAAGGTGTGAGTCCTAGTTTTATGAATCTAGTTAGTAGTTAGATTTGGTGTGAGTTGTAAAGTCTAATGGTCTAGCCACTTGGTAGAATTGATGTAAAGGCAAGATGCCTATAAGTAGTGAGTACTTCGATGTATTCAGGGTTGGAAAATATTTTATGAACAGTCTACTTTTGTAAATGCTTTGGATGGATTGATATATACAGAAGCAAATTAACTTTTATGGACCTGAGATTCTTATTGTATTTCAGTGAGTTCATATCTTATCTTTGAAATGTTTCCCTTTCATAGTTGTAATTCTTATTACTCAGAATTCATGGTTAGTCATGCTCTGACTTCCTTAAGTGTTGAACTATGGTCTTATGAGTTTTTGGGTCTTATCTGTGGATGGTTTTCTTCAATGTTTTAATAATTATTACTCAAAATTCATGGTTATTCATGCTTTGACTTCCTTGAAGTGTTAAGCTTTGATGAATCTCTTTTAATACTTTCATTTTTAAATACCTTGATGTATCATTACTCAGAATTCATATATCATATGCTCTGACTTCCTTTGAGCCTCAAGTTATTGGGATTTTTCCGAATGTGTCACTCTTTCATTTAAGTATACACAAGCCTCAATTTCTATAAGAAGAGCTATTGTTATCTTTATCCCTCTCACTGACTCAATAGCCCAATGGTAGCAAGCCTCCATATTTTCAACCTGTAAACATAAAAAATACAAACCATAGAGTTAGCCATCTATCTATATCATTATTCCATATCATTAATCCTTGAGAGAGCCCTCTCAAGCTGAGGAGGCTAAGCCTCAGCCAAAAGGTTAGTTTGAAATAGTTACACAAGGTTTACCTGATGAGCAGCCTATCAAGACTAAATTTTGTGATAACATTTTGGTGTGTCTGCCAGGAATCTGAAGATATACGTCTCCTAAAAATTATGAAGCTGAACTCTTGAAGGTAGTAGGAGCTTAGAATCTGTTCCAGGCTGCAGAACTACCTTGGCGACTCCACACATCAAATAACAAATTGGAAGGTGACTCCACTGCTTGAAGATCAGTAGCTTGATGAAGTTTCTAGATGAGTTCCATTGCAAGAATGAATCTCAGGTATGCCCCTATGAATCGGTCTCATATCCCTGGTTTTCCAAATCCTATGCCAAAGGTTGAATGGTTAGATGATCTTCCAATATTTAAAGATGAAAATAAAGACAATGCTACTCTTCATATGGTTAGGTTCCACATGCATGTAAACAGTCTTAAGGTTCAGTTCCCTGAATATTGTCTCATGAAGATGTCTATGACCACTTTAGAAGGAAAAACATGGTCTTGGTATAAAGGTTTAGCAAATGGTTCATTATATTCTCTTGCTAATTTCCATGATGTATTCTATGATATGTATAAAGAGTGTCATCCCTCCTTATTGCTGGTTAAATATTGTTGTAAACATTCTGTGAGTTTTATTCAATATTTGGAGGATTGTTATGATGATGATGAATTCATGGATGAAGAAATTTTAGAGGCTCTTCATAACAATACATTTCAACATCGATAAGAAAGGATAACATCCCATAAAATGAAACATGAAAATCAGTAGGAGTTTACTTATGAAAACCATGTTACATCCTCTGAGATTGATGTGAAGGTGCAACAAACTTGCCAGTATTTTGATCACAAAGAGTATGAAAATCATTGCAAATACTAAGAAGAAATACTGGAAGATAGCTTTTATAACTCTCAGGTAGAGGAAAAGGTTGATTTTTTATGTCATACTCTGCAGAAACTTACATCAAAGAATGATCATAATAATGAGGAAAATTACATTTTTTATGGGAATCATTCAGAAAAGCAGTTGGATAGCATATCAAAGGAATCTTGTGTGGCTGAGAATCAGTTGTTTGGAGATATAGGATGTTATGATGATCATCAAACTAACCATGCATTTTTTGACCCTATAGCTGAATACATGGAAAATATTTTCACACCAGTATTTCATTTTCATTTGCATTGTGAAGATCAGATACATTATAAGTTGCTTTGGTCATCTCACTATCATGGTTATTTTGAGGTCAAATGCAGTCAAGAGCCTCATATATCAGAAAAGACAATTGATTGGCTTTCTTGGAAATATCATGTTGCCTGATCTAAAGTGGAAATTGCAGCTGATAGGGTCGATAGGAATGTGCAAATAAGCTCAAGGTAGGTTTACTGAGCATTTTTAGTTGATGCAGTTTGAGTCCTTCTTGCAGAAATCATTAAAGCTTGAGGAGAAGGTTGGAAAAATTTTCAGAATTTTACTCTAAAGGATGGATAGCAGCACTAGAGCTACCAGTTCTTAGTGTACCACAGGGGCACACTATCCCTAGTGGAGCCATTGTTATCACACCCTAAATTTTCAAAATTTCATACTGGAAAGTCAGTCAAAATTCTCCTTCAAATTGGGTAGGTTGCAAGATATCATAAAATGATAAATTTTATGGTGAAATTAAGTTTTTAAACTTTGGATAAGGTGTTAGAAATGATTCCAAGTCACATTGAAAGAGTATGTTCTAAGTAGATACGTTGAAGTGACCACAAGTCCTAAATGTGGTTATCTATAAAAAATTTCCTGAGTTCGCAGCAAATTCAGCACAAAATTAACTGAATTCACTATGGAAACACCTAGTAGTTCCCCAACAAAACTGACACTTGTAAAATGAAACGTGGTACGAAAAAATCTGCCAGCCTATAACGGTTTAAAGAGTAATGATGAATGGTTAATGTTTGAGGATTTCAAGGACCTACTACCAGAACAAATTCATCATTCAAATGTTATACCTTTTTTGAAACTCAGCCATTATTTGTAAGGAACCCTCTCATTCTTCTTTAAAATCATCTCTCATCCTTTCACTCTATCTTTTCGCATTCGTGTTTTGCTACTAAAGTAGCTCTCTTTCAATTAGCTATCTAGCAGAAACCCTTTTGGTATATCACTCTTTTTCCTAATATAATAGCTCTCTGTCATCAAGGGTATTTTCCTAAACAGGTGTAAAGTTATAAAGAAGGCCACCGCTGCACAACACAGGAAATGGCTACACCAAATAAGGTTTATAAAGGAGGTTTTCCGTTTAGATATGAACCTACATCTACAAATTTAATTTTGGAAGATCAATATTTCACTGAGTTATTTGCAAAGGCAGGGTGCATTCAGTTGTGTCAGAAATTACAAGGTCATCATCAACAGGTATCAAGAGACTTCGTGGTCAATTTCAAAGGTACATATACAAAGGTTGGTTGTCTTCATATTCCAATTACACCTAATAGCATTTCCAAAGCAACAGGGATTCCGAGAACTAGAGAAGAATGGTTTAAGGCTACCAAGTTTGATTTGAAAATTTGTAATGATTTCTTAAAACCTGAACATGTAGGGATTAAAATGACTAAAGGAATTCCCAGAACTTGTCTTAGAGATGAATATTCCAAATTTTTAACAGTCATACAAAAATAATTTACATGTGAAGGTCATTTTCAGACAATTTATATGTATCATTTCAAATTACTAATTCATTTCACAGGGAACAATTTGATAGATATTCCATTCTATCTTTTTATAAGTCTCGGAAAAATGGCAGACAAAGTGCAAGGGAGACCTGAAAGGAATGAAACCTCCATTTTTCACCATGGGATGATGAAATTTCTAGTTCTGGAAGAGTTGAATAAACTAAAATGATACTGGGCATCGTTCCTGTTCATGAATGGTTATGAGCTAGATGTTTTATCTCCAAGAAAAGTCTCCAAGCTAAAAGCTTCTTCTTCTATGCGAGAAATGAATGCCATTACATAATTAGAGGGAGTTCAACATGAAGGTTTAAAGGTTACAGATAAATACTTGGTAGAGGAATTTGATTTATCACCTCTAGCAACTAGAACTAGAAAGCAAAATAACAAGCATGTTACAGAAAACAAGACCAAATTTGCAGCAAAGAGGTCTAAAGGAAACACTAAAGAAGTTGTTAAGAGGTAAAGGTAGACTTGAAGACATTCTATAGGCCATAGACATTGTAGAAACTCTTGTGGTGAAAGCAGCTGAGGTTAAAAAATCCAAAGCCAAAGGTAAGGGACTCATAGTCAAGAAATTAGACTTCTCTTCAGAAGATTCAGGCTTTCTTTTTAAACCCCGAAAGCCTCTCACTAGGTCTCAAATACTAGAAACTATTACTATTGGTGATAGTAAGCAGAAGGAGGATAAAATAAAGGGAGCAGTGTCTCAAGAAGTTATAGTTATATCTCCCAGTGAGAGAGAGGTTACCAAAGAGAAGAAGAATAAAATTAAAAGAAAATTTGAAATGAAATCAGAAACAGATTCTCTTAAAAGACCGAGCAAAGACAAAGAAGAAACAATCAAACATAGAAAAGGAAAAGACAAGGTCATAGAGAAAACTGAAAAGGATATTTTGGAAGAAAAATTGAAAGCTATTAAGGATGAGTTGTCTGAGACAAACAAAGAGCTGGAAAGATATAAGAAAGATAGGCAAATGATAGATGAGGTGGAGGAGAAAGTGAGTGACCAGGTGACTCATTTTGAGAATTCTATTGAAAAAGTCAAAAATCTGTTGAAGAGAACACAACCTTTACGCATCATAGTGTCACATAAAAGAAAGAGGAACTTATGGTTACAAGCAGAGAGGAGAAGCCTTCAAAGAAAAGTTAAGGAGTTAAAAGAAGAGATGGAGTTAATGAAGACAAAATTAGAGAGAAGAGACTTGGAAAGAGGAATCATGAACAAAGCTGATTGAAACTGCTCAAGAAAAAACTATTGATAGATAACGAGGTAAAAAATGAATTATGATATTTTTGTCTTATATTATCAATTAATTACATGCAGGAATGTTCATAGACTTTTCCGAAGCTCAGACCTAAGTTTTGCCAAGTCTCCAAAGTATTAGGAAATTCCGCAGCAAGTGTCAGGCTTGAAACACAGTTTTTGCTGCCGAATTTCTGAAGATTTCTTTTTGGCTTTATGGCACTTAAAATGATAGGGATGAAAAATTTTTAGGGTTATTTTTAATTTATTTTCATCACTAAACATCCTCCAAAAGTTAAAAACAGCAGAAGAGTACCACATATTACCTTTTTTGTGTGCTACTAAAACTAGCTACTTTCCTAGCTCAAAACAGAGTTTTGAGAGCAAGGATAGTTCTCATGATTAATGTTGGTAAAAGGGAAGAAGGTAAAAACATGTTTTAAATTATTCCTCATAAGAGTATCAAAGAGTATCAGATGATGACAAAGAGTATTAGATTTTCCAAGTTGAGACTTTCAGTTAAAGGTATAATTTGAAGACACTAGTCTACATGTGCCAGATCATCAAATTGATATCCCCTTGATAATAGGCATAATTACTTCACAAAGGAATTCATCATATTAATGTTTTGATGATGGCTAGCATGGTTAAAAGATAGGATTCCTTTCAAGGAAGATTTGGATCACTTTGTTTTAAATTTAATAATTAGGTGTTTGAGTCATAGTAGGACTCTAACTCTTAATTCAAAAAGGTGTGAGTCCTAGTTTTATGAATCTAGTTAGTAGTTAGATTTGCTGTGAGTTGTAAAGTCTAATGGTCTAGCCACTTGGTAGACTTGATGTAAAGGCAAGATGCCTATAAGTAGTGAGTACTTCGATGTATTCAGGGTTGGAAAATATTTTATGAACAGTCTACTTTTGTAAATGCTTTGGATGGACTGATATATACAGAAGCAAATTAACTTTTCCGGACCTGATATTCTTACTGTATTTCAATGAGTTCATATCTTATCTTTGAAATGTTTCTCTTTCATAGTTGCAATGCTTATTACTCAGAATTCATGGTTATTCATGCTCTGACTTCCTTTAAGTGTTGAACTATGGTCTTATGAGTTTTTGGGTCCTATCTATGGATGGTTTTCTTCAATGTTTTAATACTTATTACTCAGAATTCATGGTTATTAATGCTCTGAATTCCTATAAGTGTTAATATTTGATGAATCTCTTTTAATAATTTCATTTTTCAATAACTTGATGTATCATTACTTAGAATTCATATATCATATGCTCTGACTTCCTTTGACTCCATCTCCAATGTCTCCCAATCTGTAGTGACTTTTCCCAGCATAATAAGCCAATGCACACCCAATATCACATTGGTGTCTGGGATGTCAACCACAAAAAAATGACTTGTTATCATATATGTTCCCATGGTTACTGCTAATTCTGGAACATATCTCACACATTTTATGGTCCTGACACCTAGAACCAATACAGAGAAACCATCAAAAATCTCAGTTGGTATGCCCCTCCTCTACACTAGTTGAGTATCGATGAAATTATGTGTGGCCCCAATTTCCACCAATTTCCACCAATACCATAATGCATTGTCCTTTGATCGTGCCTCAAACCCTTAGTGTCAAATACTTGGGAACTCCTCGCAAGGATGCAAGGACTCGTCCTATTGGTGCAAATTATCCTCCTTCTAGTGGTGGTGGTGGTGGTGGTGGATCTTCCCCTGGTGCATCAGCATTGGAATCTCCTCCCAAATCCTCATATGTCTCTTCTTCTTCCTCATTGTTAGAGAAGACCACAATGTAGTGTTCCTTCCCTGCGACACAACAATGACCTAACGCCCATGGCTCCTGGAAAGTGAAGCATAGCTTCCTTCATCTCAAATCCCTCTAGGTTTCATCATTCAAAGTCCCTCGGCCCTGCTTCCCTTTCGGGGGTGGAACCCTCGTGTATTTCCCCCTTGGATGAAATGCTGGTTTTTCGGGAAATGGAGCTCTCGTCCTTGCCAAGGCATCTTGCAGATCACTGACCCTCCCAACTACGTCCAGAAGTGTAGTCAGTCTAGTGGATCTGACTAACCCACGCACAGGCTCCGCCTATTAGTTCCCAAATCCACCTTAGGCTGAAGGAAGGTAGGATTCAGGGTAACACCAAACCACGCTCAGCCTCGTAGCTAGCCCTACGAGGACAGGAGAGGGCTCTCTCCGGGTCAACTCAGTAAAAATACTCAATAGGGTTTGAGATGACTTAAAATGGATACTGATTTTAGGCTAGTAAATAAATATAAAAGAGGTAGTTTAATGAATGACTAAGTTTCCAGGGCTGTATGGGTCAAAGAAAAGCATGAACTGAGAAATTAAATAAAAAACACAGAGTATTTCATGGGGCAAGATAGGCAGGATATTTAGCAATCAAATTGAAATAATATGGAGTGGAAAGACTGTTAAGAGGTTGACAAGGGCATAATAAATGAATCCTTATCAAACAGAAGAAGACACACAGAGCATGAATACTTTCCCAAGGGAGAGCAATGAACTGGATTCTACTTTTCTTACTTAAAAGCATTCTACTAGAAATGATTATGAAGGAATGGTAAAACATAACAAGATACATATGAAACAGAAAGAACAAACATATGCTAAACTCACACCACATGAATCTCATGAATCAGAGCTGCATCATTTCATTAATTCCCTGCCAAAACTGTATAGTGAAGTGCTGAGTTTTCCTTCCACACTTTTTCCCAGAACTCAGACCCCTTACAAATGATTTTCAATACAATAAATAAACTCAACTATGAGAAAAAAGATCGACCAAAAATAAGGGATTGTTTAATCATCATTAACAAACAAAAGCTGAAGAGCCAATCATCTGTTTCTGAAAAGGAGCAGCGTTACATTTTCTACTCAAATTTGCTGATGACCAATGGAGAGGCGGAAACTGTAGCTATAGACCCTTTGAATCATAATTGAAGTCAAAAATAGGTAATCGAATCCTATTTCTCTGCCATGGTAGATATCTACGCTTTATTTTAAGCTCTGGTCTTTGACTTTGCGCTTTCCATCTGCCGTTTGAATGAAAACCAACTTTTTAACAAAAATAGCGTTGAATGTAGATTTCTCCTTTAATGAAGGGAAAAATGCATTGTAAATGGGAAAGGGGAAAGGATATGACCAAAACTATAGGCAGCAAGCTAAACGACATGTATGCCAGTCTATTATGAAGGCATCAAAACTGAAATGGTGAAAAGAGAGTCTGAATACTTTCACAATTAGTGTCTTCGCTCAGCTAACACCAATACAACAAAAATTTGTTTGTCAACAGGATATAAGGATATGGATTTAGCAGGATGGGTTCCATTTCAGAACTGAAGAATGTATCATAGCGCTTTGATAACAATAAAAAATGTCGACAAACTGTGTAAGATACTTGGTGACTAGAGTGCCCACAGGCCACATGAGTTGGATTGCGACAAGAATGCCAACATTTCATGTCTTGAATGTATTTTGAGCAGCTTTACAGTTAATGCAAAGACATCTTAGAAAGGTATCTTTAAACAGACGTCGTCATCCTTCATATACTTCACCTGTATAGCTGCAGTCCCATCCATGGTCCCAGCGGCAATTTTGCTTTCATCGATAAACTTAACAAGATTCACAACACTCTCCTTATCCAATCACACCAAACATGGGTTGATAACAATAACAAGACGATTTGAACTTACAGGGAGCCGAGGAGATCAAGTTGTTTTGGATTTATGGAACAAAGGAATTTTTTTTGTGTGTCGGCTCTGTGCGCCGCGCACAAACCCAGTGTGCCATGCCCATTAAAAACAACACTGTGGCAGGAGGCCTAGTGCGCCGCGTCGCGCCTATGCACCGCGCCTGCTCCCAATGCGCCGCGCAGCTCTGTTTCAACACAATTTTGGCCTCCAAACACTGAATTTGCTCGTCCACGTTTTTACTTCGGTTCTCTGATATTATTTGGCGTGCAAATGAAATGTTGGAACAAAAAAATGTCTCTTATGACAGGGATTTGATTTTTGATTTGTGCACACCCACTTTCTGAATTTTGGCACTTTGAAATTTAATACAAACTCTGTTCCTTTTGTTTCCTTTTTGATTTTTTGGCTTGAAATGATGATTCTTTTCATCAATTTTGCAGGGATAGGAGCTACTGAAACCTGGTAAGGTGACCAGGGCTGCCTGAAGATTTTGACAACTGAAACTTGAAAAATGTATATGGCATTTATTACAAATAACAAAATGACGATTTTCTTCAAAACAGAGTTTTGAAGAAAATTCACGATCAAGCAATATAACAACGAAATTTTGCCATGAAAACTTATTCTGATCCTCCCTCTGGCCTGCTGGCATTAAACCCTAGACCTAATGACTAAAATAACTCTTTTCTGACCTAGACATCAAATAGGACTGTAAATAACCTTAAAATTTATTTGACAAATAGACCTGAGCCAGCAGGATAAGGCATGAGGGGAATAAACAACAAGGCCCTTCCGTCAGATAATGGCATGCTCCCTAACAGGATGCAACTGAGTGAATCGAGCGAGACACCTAAAAATGAGATGCAACAAAGAGAAATGATCTCTGACGGAGGGATGTAAAGACCGAATCTAACATTGGCTCCAATGGGGATGGTAGCTCCCTAGAGGTGCCAAGAACTACAGATCTTTGGGTGAGCAGACAGTGCCTTCGTCCATTGGGCTATGGAGTCCATATCAACACTAGACTGTTAACTGATTTATTGACTGAAAATTTGACTCAAACTAACTCAATTTTAAAACTGAAATGACTGAAAAAACTTGACTCAACAGACCAAATACCAATGACTCATGACTAAATTAACTGAAACAAATACTTACAAATGTTGTTTAAAAGGCAGCAGTCCATCAAGATTTGAAATCATAATTACAACTACCTACATACTGATGGAATATGTACAATCATGTGTAGTGAGTTTTCCAATGTAACCAATCAAGCAGATGCCTTCTTGATTGATTCTCATGATCAGATTTCCTGGTCAACAATAGATACTTGTAACTAGGCATCCAAAAACATAATTGACCATGATCTCCTTCATCACTGAATACTGCAATAATCACCTTTACTACTGACTGCAACAGATCTGCCAGTGGATCATGAAAAACATGAAGATTTACCTCCTGCTGAAGAAACAAGGTGTCCTTTTCTTTTGACTCTGATCTTCCTTCAAAATGTACTTCAGTAAAAGTATGTTCCTGGTCCTCAAAAAATTCTGAACAAGTAGATTAGCAGATTTCCTCTTCAAAGAACATTTCAAAACATGAGACATATGAAGAAGAATCTGAAAGGCAGTCCTGAATGTTCTGATCTTCTGTAGTCTGAATACATTTTTGATCATCTTCATATGATATAACAGCCAAATTATCATGTTCCTCATTACATTCATCAATCATAAGGAAAGAAACTTCAGATGATTCTTGATACTCAAAAATGACATTTCTATCATCTACCAATGATTCATCCAAGGAAAATTTTTCACTTACTTGAACGAAGGTCTCATCTTGTTTTTCATAGAGGAAATGAACTACCTCCTCGTGAAAATCTAGTTCTGGTGGGATGAGAGCATTTAGGTCTGTAACTCTGTTTTCTTCAGTTGAGGTAGCCTCAACAATACAACTCTCTTTTATGAGATCCGGAACAACATGTTTTTCCTCATCACAATTTATCTCTCGATCTGATTTATCGTCATCACTATATGAGATTAGAACATCATTCTCCTGTGTATCATCCTTTATTTCAACCAGATCTGAAATAAAACTTCTTCTTTCATCATTTTCAGCCATATGGAAATCTTCAACCTACTGATCTTGATAGGAATCCTCTAAGTTTTCTGTGTGCTGTTGAAATGAATTTTCATACAATGCTTCCATAATTTCTCTGTCCATCAATTCATTATCTCCTTAAAAATTCTCAAGATCTTCAATGAAACTACTAACGTGTTCACAACAATTTTGCACTAATATTAAGGATGGACAAGATTCTTTATACCTTTCAAAGAATATTGTATGAAAATCCTTTAGAAAATAAATAGAAGCAGGTGGCAAACTTTCATACCAAGATCGGGCTTCATCTTCCAGAGTAGCCATAAAAATTTTCATCAAACAGTCTTCAGGAAAATCAATCTTTAATTTATGCACATGAATGTGAAATTTCACTAGATGAAGAGCAACATCATTACCTTCCACATTTCTGAACATAGGCAAATTCTGAAGCCAATCCACCTTGGGCATTTTATTTGGAAAACCTGGGATGTGATCTCGGCTCATGGGAGCGTATCTTCTTGCAACCCGTTCCATCTTGAAAATCTTAAAGCTACTGATCTTCCTGCAGTGGAGTCACCATGAAGGATTGATTTCTGGATTTTTCAGTGAATGAAGTCACCAGGTGAATGATTTCAGCCTTCTTATGTCTGATCGTTTTCCACCATCAACAATCAGATCTGAACTTGATACATGTAATGGGGAAATTTACAAGTCAAGTGTCATGTTTACAAACTAGACTAGAGATTGACTGAAGCAACGTTTATCTACTTCCACTAATGCAAAGCAAAAGCTTTTCGAAGGCTTCCTGGCATAACTTCAGGCTCCGTCTGTAGCTTATAAATCAAATAACATCAACAAGCAAACCATTTTATTTCCCCAGTATGGTCGCCACTATGTTAGTTCCCAAATCCACCTTAGGTTGAAGGAAGGTGGGATTTAGGGTAACACCAAACCACGCCCAGCCTCGTAGCTAGCCCTACGAGGACAGGAGAGGGCTCTCTCTGGGTCAACTAAGTAAAAATACTCAATAGGGTCTGAGATGACTTAAAATAGATACTGATTTTAGGCTAGTAAATAAATATAAAAGAGGTAGTTTAATGAATGACTGAGTTTCCAGGGCTGTATGGGTCAAAGAACAGCATGAACTGAGAAATTAAATAAAAAACACAGAGTATTTCATGGGGCAAGATAGGTAGGATATTTAGCAATCAAATTGAAATAATATGGAGTGGAAAGACTATTAAGAGGTTGACAAGGGCATAATAAATGAATCCTTATCAAACAGAAGAAGACACATAGAGCATGAATACTTTCCCAAGGCAAAGCAATAAACTGGATTCTACCTTTCTTACTTAAAAGCATTCTACTAGAAATGATTATGAAGGAATGGTAAAACATAACAAGATACATATGAAACAGAAAGAAGAAACATATGCTAAACTCACACCACATGAATCTCATGAATCAGAGCTGCATCATTTCATTAATTCCCTGCCAAAACTGTACAGTGAAGTGCTGAGTTTTCCTTCCACACTTTTTCCCAGAACTCAGACCCCTTACAAATGATTTTCAATACAATAAATAAACTCAACTATGAGAAAAAAGATCGACCAAAAATAAGGGATTGTTTAATCATCATTAACAAACAAAAGCTGAAGAGACAATCATCTGTTTCTGAAAAGGAGCAGCATTACATTTTCTACTCAAATTTGTTGATGACCAATGGAGAGGCGGAAATTGTAGCTGTAGACCCTTTGAATCATAACTGAAGTCAAAAATAGGTAATCGAATCCTATTTCTCTGCCATGGTAGATATCTACGCTTTATTTTAAGCTCTGGTCTTTGACTTTGTGCTTTCCATTTGCCATTTGAATGAAAACCAACTTTTTAACAAAAATAACGTTGAATGTAGATTTCGCCTTTAATGAAGGGAAAAACGCATTGTAAATGGGAAAGGGGAAAGGATATGACCAAAACTATAGGCAGCAAGCTAAACGACATGTATGCCAGTCTATTATGAAGGCATCAAAACTGAAATGGTGAAAAGAGAGTCTGAATACTTTCACAATCAGTGTCTTCGCTCAGCTAACACCAATACAACAAAAATTTGTTTGTCAACAGGATATAAGGATATGGATTTAGCAGGATGGGTTCCGTTTCAGAACTGAAGAATGTATCATAGCGCTTTGATAGCAATCAAAAATGTCGACAAACTGTGTAAGATACTTGGTGACCAGAGCGCCCACAGGCCACATGAGTTGGATTGCGACAAGAATGCCAACATTTCATGTCTTGAATGTATTTTGAGCAGCTTTACAGTTAATGCAAAGACATCTTAGAAAGGTATCTTTAAACAGACGTCGTCATCCTTCATATACTTCACCTGTACAGCTGCAGTCCCATCCACGGTCCCAACGGAAATTTTTCTTTCATCGATAAACTTAACAAGATTCACAACACTCTCCTTATCCAATCACACCAAACATGGGTTGATAACAATAACAAGACGATTTGAACTTACAAGGAGCCATGGAGATCGAGTTGTTTTGGATTTATGGAACAAAGGAAAATTTTTTGTGTGTCGGCTTTGTGCGCCGCGCACAAACCCAGTGCGCCGCGCCCGTTAAAAACAACACTGTGGCAGGAGGCCTAGTGTGCCGCGTCGCGCCTATGCACCACGCCTGCTCCCAATGCGCTGCGCAGCTCTGTTTCAACACAATTTTGGCCTCCAAACACTGAATTTGCTCCTCCACGTTTTTACTTCAGTTCTCTGATATTATTTGGCATGCAAATGAAATGTTGGAACACAAAAATGTCTCTTATGACAAGGATTTGATTTTTGATTTGTGCACACCCACTTTCTGAATTTTTGAACTCTGCAATTTAATACAAACTCTATTCCTTTTGTTTCCTTTTTGATTTTTTGGCTTGAAATGATGATTCTTTTCATCAATTTTGCAGGGATAGGAGCTGCTGAAACCTGGCAAGGTGACTAGGGCTGCCTGAAGATTTTGACAACTGAAACTTGAAAAATGTATATGGCATTTATTACAAATAAAAAATGACGACTTTCTTCAAAACAGGGTTTTGAAGAAAAGTCATGATCAAGCAATATAACAACGAAATTTTGTGATGAAAACTTATTCTGATCCTCCCTCTGGCCTGCTGGCATTAAACCCTAGACCTAATGACTAAAATAACTCTTTGCTGACCTAGACATCAAACAGGACTGTAAATAACCTTAAAATTGATTTCACAAACAGACCTAAGCCAGCAGTATAAGGCATGAGGGGAATAAACAACAAGGCCCTTCCGTCAGATAATGGCATGCTCCCTAACGGGATGCAACTGAGTGAATCGAGCGAGACACCTAAAAATGAGATGAAACAAAGAGAAATGATCTCTGACGGAGGGATGTAAAGACCGACTCTAACACCGCCAATTCGTTGATAAACATATACACCCTCCTGGCCATGGAAAGATTTGGAACCATCACTGAGAACTTCAGGAACTCTATGATATAAGTCTCTGAGTGCCTTGTCTTTTTGAGTTTGGCCAGCTCAACAAAATGTTCTTCTGAGTCCTTTCGATCAAACCTCTCTACTAGTCTCCAAGGTGAACTCTGCATATGAAGTCACCCCTGTGTGACCCAATGTGGTCATCCCATGGAACCACCAATCATGAGCTTCCCCTTCAAGGTGCAACACTACCACCTTGATGGCCTCTACCTCCTCTATTTGGTTCAATTGGAAAGAGATGCCTAGCTTCTCCACCCAAGCCTTTGTCGTACTATTTGATGACCCATCAAAAGTAGGCCGAATAAGTCTACTCACGGTATGTTGCAAGTCATTTCCCTACGTGTACCCACCTCCTCTGTTATAGTTGTCCCTCGGCTAAAAAAATTAATTGAAGGTCAATTGATCTCTAAACTCTTGCCCATGAGTAATGTAGTCTGTAAAATAATCGCTGTAATGATCTAGCCCCGACCCCTGAGGTCCTCCTTCTCCTGTCTCTACTACTAAGAATGTGGGCATGGTAGAGCGTTGTGAGGTATGTGGCATTACCATTTTCTCAGGCGAATGATGAGAGGTGTCTAATCCTTATCCATTTGGAAAACCCCTTGGGATTTCCCCTGCCTTCTTCCTCCTACAAATTTTTGCCCATCTCTTCTATTTTCTGAGCGAGTTCCAGCATATTTTGGGAGGAGGTTTCCAAACTCCTTCCTGTCATCCTCTTCTACCATTAGTCCCTTCCCTTTATACTCCTCTATTATAACGCAGTCTCCTTTGCTGGATGTGATCTCAAGCTTACGTTCTTTGTCTTTGTACCGTCTTTTCCAATCTGAAATGTCTTCTCTATCTTTGAGTGTCATAGACCGGTTTCTCCATAGGCTGAGCCAAGTCTATGAGCTCTGATACCATTTTAGTATTCCAAATAGGAAAATGACATCAATACAAAGCATACAAAGACTAAATATACAACAATATGGAAAATACATTAAAAACACCATGAAAAGAGCTAAAACTAATGAGCCATTTTATAAAATACTGGAGATGAAAAATAAGTACAACAATGCTCAAAATATAACGCTCTAGCTGGCTAAGCTGGTTGGAATGGCCCTCAGATTCTCCCACCCAAACACTGCTCTACTGCTTCTCTGCTAGACTCTCCCTCTGTGCCGCCCTACTGGAAATGCTAGAAAATGCTACCGTTGGCTGAATAGGACTGCAAATATGAGGCTGATTTAGTGCTTAGAAAATTATGGGATTTTAACCACAGACTCTACTAAAAAAACCCAGAAAAATCTAGAAAGGATTTCCAAAAAGGCTGACCCCGGAAAATCACCCTCCTAGGGTTTGAAAACACACAATTGCTAGGTATGCAGAGCTATGGGTATAACTGATAGATAATCTGGTTGTGACTACTCCCAAAATATCAAATATTGAAGGGTTGATCCCCTCGTTGGATTCCAAGAAGAAATGCCTTGGAATTTATCCCTCTCTAGAACCCCTTTGTTGCTAGAATATGTATGTCACTGGGTGACTACGCTGATATGGGAGTGACTACTGTGGCATGATGCCAAGATACTGAATTAGCTCCCGTCGAACAATAAACTCCTCTCCTGAGTGGGCACTCGAAGTCCCCCGAGGATGAGGTTGGGATCTCCGCTCGAAGACACTTGTGTGCTAAACAACACTGCAGAGTCGGCTAAACAACTCAAGCATGATCAAGTTGTAAAGACCAGAAAATCAGAACATGGAATAATGATCTCCATGGCTTCCCTCATCCCCTTCTTATTATTGTGAAACCATACATCCTTGGGTCTACTCATTAACTACGCTACTACTTGGCCCCTTGACATTCACACTTGCTACACATCCACTCATTAGTTGCGCCTCTACTTGGCCCATTGTCTTTCACACTAGCTGCACTGCCCTCCTGGCCCCTTGGCCTCAAAAGAGATGTGTTTTCCACATCATCTCTATAAAAGTGGTTTTATTCTAACTGTTGGGTTTATGGGCCCCTTCACCCTTTTATTTACCTACTAAACTTAAGAAAAACAAAATTGGAAAAAATTAATATTTCTAATGAGATGTCAGCTAATTAGGAATATTACAGATATTCCCAACTAGAAAATGAATCTAGAAATCACTAATTGTCCTTCCACCAACCATAACATTTTTGGCACATATTTTGCCTTTGATTTCCTTCCTAGATCCATTCGTGTGCATCCCTTACTCTTTTCTAAAAAAAATTACTTTTTTATTCCCATATAAATATGAGATTTCATGGGTCATGTTATAAATTTTTGGATGGGCACTTCCCCATGCCTTAGGGTGATATATTTTATAGAATATCCAACTACCTCTCATTATTATGGAAACTTGGTAGTTCAACTACCAAATATCTCACTAAATTCTTAGGAATTGGGAAATAATGGATTTTTAATTTTAACTTAGCAAAATAATTATGTGTAGGGTAATTTGAAAAGGAAACAATTCCCATCATTCCCTTCATTGGTTCCCACACAAGGAATCATGATCAATACAATTGATCATCCATTAATTCATTTATTTAAAACTTTTCATTAGAGATAAAACACAAACATCTCATCTATGGATTTAACCAATTCTACATATACATTCCAATACAAGCATCATTATCATAATTAATTTCATCATTAGGAGATCAAAATTGGGGTGTTAGAGAAGAGATAATCTAATGTTGAGGAGTCCTTGTGTTTTATGTAATTTCCCTTGAAACATTATATTTTTCTACATTATTAGTGGTAGGCCCTAGAAATATTCCCCATAACTCAAAGGCTCATCAATGGGAAAAATGAGCGCCAAATAAGTAGAAGCAATGTTCCAAACACTCTGGTTGGCACCATCAACATATCCTACATAGATAAAAGGGTATATGGGAATATACAAACCAAGTACCAAACATGATAAGAACTGAACCAAAACATAACACACATGTAGAAAAGAATAAGATAATACACTAATTACATATGCCTAGGGAACCATGCCCAATGGTTTAAGCATAGTACTATTTTAGATAGAGCCCATTACAGTGCTCCACAAGAGTGTTCTCGTCATAGTTAATGAGCACACATGCCCCCTTCTTTAGTATATTTTTAAAAATGTATGGATTGAACCAAATGGTTTCTAAAATTCCCTCATTGATTTTATCATGTTTATGATCATAGACTAGGACCAAGTCACCTTTGAAAAATACGAGAGGTTGAATACACTTGTCACATTGAAGTTTGATGCATTTTTGGTGTCCCTCATTGGCTAGAATAGAATCATGATGTTGTTCATAGATTCAATCCAAATAAAGGAGGTGTTCTTCCTTGACCAAAGTGTTATGGAGAATTATGATGACAAGTTTCAATGATGGCATGTCATATTCAATGGGTAACATTGCTTCCACGCCATATAATAGTTGGAAAGGAGTGAATCCATGGAGGTATTGCCCAAAGTTTGATAATCCCAAAGGGATGAAAAGAGAATTAGGTGATAATTCCATTTTTGGTTCCTCATGATGAATTGGATCATATTTTTCAATATGTGATTGATGGCCTCAACTTGATCGTTAGCTTGAGGATAGTAGGGAGAGCAGTTCTAATGGTGGAACCCTAGCTTGGATGATAATTCAATCATCATATGATTATGATAATGAGATCCATTATCGGTCACAATATATTTGGGGACATTGATCCTAGAAAAAATATGTTTGAAAAAGAATAGATTATTTGTGGATCCCTTATTGGAGTACGTAGGCATAATATCATCCCACTTAGTGAAATAAACTATGGCCACAATGACATAATTATGAACTTTGGATGAGGTGGGATTAAACTTCATAAATCAATAGAGTTGGGTTCCACATGCCCTAGTAGGGAAACCATTCAGAACATGTTCAACATATTCATGATTTAAACATTGGTGTAACAATAAGTCAACCTCGTGGTGATAAAGGGTATCATTTGTGATGAGGTATTGTTTGGAATTATGGCGTATGTGAAAAATGGTTATCATAAGAAAACTCGGTTTGGAAATTTTAAGTTTAGAGATAGAGTAGGTTATCATCATACTAAGGATTAGAAGTTCTAATGAGGATCACATACTCATTGGGAAACAAATCAATAACCATTGTTTCATCAAAATAAGGGGAAGGTCAGATAAAATGTATACAAAGACTAATTATTTCTTGGATTTCGTGGAAAAAAAATCCAAATCAAATCAATGTAAGATGACTATCCATTTGGATCACTTTCCCCCAATGTAATTTATACTAAGCAAGTGATGCATGTGCATTGAGTTAGCGACTACGATGGTCTTACGCAAGATAATGTAATTTCTAATTTGTTGAATAACAAAGACAATAGATAGAGCCAATTTTTCAATATGCGGATAGCAAAGTTCTACCCCAATTAACCCTCTATTGAGGTAGTAGATCATGTGCTCATTGCAGTACTCATTCTATTGGAAAATAATAATTTTGAGGGTCGAATAAGAGGTCTTGAGATTTAAAATTAAGTCTCAACTATAGTTAGGAAGGTTCAGTAGCAAGGTTGAAATCAAGGCCTATTTGAAGGCATTGAAAGATCGTTGTTCTTGGTCATCCCATGCAAAAGGTGTATCATTTTTTAGAAGGCACATGAAACCCTTTGTGGTGTCAGCATAGTTAGAAATGAATTGAAATAAGAAGTTCAATTTAACTTGCAAACTCTAAAGTTGATTGATAGTATGAGGAGTAGGAAAATTAATGATCATCTCGACCTTCAGAGAATCAACCATGGTCCCATACTTAGACATGATGAAGCCTAAAAATTGTCTATAAATAATGAAAAATATGAATTTATTGGGATTAAAACGAATATTATAGTAGAAAAAACATATAAATATGGCTCATATATGCATAGGATGATCACCTCATCGAGTAGAATGAGCAACAAGGTTGTCCAAGAATTCCTCCATAATTCACTTGATGTCATGGAAAGAATAAGACATGGCCTACTAGAATGTGGTCCCAATATTTTTTAGACCAAATGGAAATTTCCTATATTTGAATGTACCCCAAGGACAAATGAAATCCATTTTATGTTAATGTTATGGTTTAACGTGTATCTACTTATAGATGGAGAAATGATCCAAAGGGTACTTTTGATCTATCTTGATGTTAGACACAATCCTTGAAACAATATGGGGCACTAAAATAGATGTTCATTTAGTCCATCTAAGTGTATAACTAGCCTATGTTTCCTAAGGATACAAACCCCACTACACCATTAGCATGGGATCCAGGTTTGGGTTTCAATACGTCATTCAATGATCGAGGAGCATTAGGAGTGATTTAATATAGAGTAACCTCTTGGGAATAGATAAAGTCAAATTAATGGGAAGGCATGATGGCTTTTTCCTTTTTTTGGGATCTTACCTTACCAACATCTTTAGCAATGCTAGGCAAGAGGATCTTGGTAAACCACTCACATACTAACTCATTAGGAAAATTGGTTTAGAATATACTTTGTCTCCTTTTCCATTCATGGATGTGATCAGAGAAGTGGGTGGAGGTATCCTGACAGAAGTTCGTAAGTATATCAGTTCCTATTTTGTACCTAATATTAAGTTGGTAATGGTTGAAAAAGGTCCGTGCCAAAGACATATATTTATCATAATCAATTCTTTCTAGATCAATTAACCATTTGGTAGCACCACTACTAAGAGTCTAATGGAAAAGACGCAGCCTAATGATATCATCCATGAAAGAGTTAGATGAACACCATAAGTTGTAAGTGGTAATGCGAGCAACAAGGTCTTCACCAGGTTTACCATTGAACTAAGGGATGTTAGATGGTGTCTTATATGGGACCTCCATCCATGTCGGGTTATGCTTTATGGGATCATTCATTAACTTTGAAATATTAGGTAACACATGGGTTGGAAATAATGGTGAGTTGAAAGATGCCTAGGGGGCATGTGCCCCCTTTCACCAATGTGGAGGTTGTGCTCCACCCATAGCATGGTTTCCACAAGTGGGTTGACTAAAGGTGTTAGCCCCAACAACCATGTATACATTTTTAATGTTAGTCCCATAGGGGGTATTCCCCCAGAAAGAAAAGGATTCCTAAAAGGTTGTTGAACTCCAACACCAAAGGGTGTGCCAAGAGGAGATGATCCTAGACCAAAATGTTGACCAAAAATGTTGGTACCCCAAGGATCAAACATGGTACTAGGGATAGTGCTCCCAATCCCTTAGAAATTCCAAGGAAATAGAGTGTTTCCCTAAAAAGTGAACCCCCCTTAAGGATTGATTACCCCAAATAAATATGAACCCACTGGAAATGTAAGTGGCCCAAGCTATGCTAGGGAATAACATGGAATTAGTGTGATTATTCTAACAAATGCAAATACAACATTGGGTATGAGTATTCTACCCACAAATATGCCAAGACCAACAATGGTCCCCATAGATGCAGATGTGAATATGGATTTAAAACCTCCTACATGTGAGGTAGGTACGTTACTCATAGTTGAACTACAAACTCCACCAAATATGAAAAGAGGGGGCATGGTAAATTATGTGGAGGTACTCATATTGGATGTACTAAATAGAGGGAGACGGGATTTTGGGATGTTTTTCTAGAATTAGAATGTAGTCTCAGTGGAGGTGGTGTGGATAAGACTTATGGTATTAGAAGAGGGTATCGAATTTGTCTCAGGTAGACCATTAGTAAAAATAGGTGTGGACACCCTAGGTTCTACCATCGAAGTGACACCAACCACAATGGAATCTAGGTAAGGACTGTGTAAATGAAAATATTCAGAAAACTCTACACCCCACCTAAGGACATGGGTGAAGAGATGCGGATGTCAAGGTAATGAGGATGATATGGATAAATGTATTGAACCACATCATGAACTAGAGTTTTTACCCCATAATAATGACCCAAAATGGCCCTTGAAGTAGGTGTGCCTATGGTAGTGCAAGGGTTAAGCCTACATCTATGGGAAAGTGGACCTTACTTGTAAGGAGAAAGGACCTCAAGGAAACAAGGATGAAGCAAACTAAACTAAGCCATGGTGGTGGAAAATGATGTATACAAAAGCATATAATAAATATATTAATACCACTAGACATGATCAAACGTCATATACCTATCTAATACAAGGATCGAGCTCACAAAACAAGAGATAAAAGTGATATTATCACATCCAAATATTGGTTTGTTAGGGTCCAAATTAGTTGTGAAGATATGGTTGGTACAATTATGTTGGCCTCTTACGTAATGTCTCGACATCCAATGCAAATACCTTTAATTATTTGGGGGCACCCTATGAGGGATCCGAGTGATCTAGACTTATATAGGAACACAACATAATACATATATAAACATAAACATAGTGATGTAGTATAAATAAAAATTTATTTAATTAATATCAAAGAACTGAAATATTCTTACAAGCATAATGATAATAAACTAGCTTGGGTGATGGTAGCGTATCTTTGAGAAGAAATTTGGCAACTACATGCCTATGAACTGTGTTACAATGAGGCTTAAGGGCCTTTTTATTATTGAAAAACAAAGGGAAACCCTAAGGGCCCAGGAGATGGAACCCCAATAGTTTGTGGGCCCCGTTGGGTTTAGTTGGGCAACCAAATTCTCGAGGTTGTAGCTTGGTCATATGATCTCTATTTGGTGTGTACGATACCTCGTTGGAAATATTTCTCTAAGTACTACAAGATTTGCAGCAGGTTGTGTGGGCTTGCTACTGACCTCAAAAAAATTCCATTTAGAGGGTCAAAACAAATCTAGAAGTTCATGACCTAAAAAACTACTAAAATAGTAAATGTTGCTATAACCAAGGAAACTAATGGAACTGACTGGAGGTCTAGGTGGAACAGGTGGGTGGCCACCAATATCCACTTGTATCACTGAGTGAATATTGAAAAAGGCATTCCATGGGTACATTAATGATGCCCACCTTTCCATTACCTATGTAAGGTCCATAATATTTTGACCACTATGGTTAACACGTACAACTACCCAATCTAGGGGAATAGTCGTCAATCAAATTCGCATGAAAAGGCGATGTATCCTGCCTAAATTATTCCTAAGGAGACCCCTTAAGTACATGTAGAACTTTCCACCAAGACCAAGTGGAGTAGGTTAGATCACTTCACTAGCCCCAATGTGACCTCATGCTTGACCCTTGTGTTGGAAAGGCTTATTAGGAAATGTAAGACCTCTTTCCCACATATACCCAAGTAACCGACCAACCGGGGTAAAAATATGGCGAGAGGCTACTAATATGATATTCAACCTCCTAGATAAATTTGAGGCAATGGAATTGACGAAAACACGACAAACATACCTTACACTGCATCATTGACATCCCCAGGAGGTAACTCAACTTTCTAGGGCCCTATTCCCTAAGGGGGAACTCATTTTTAACCCATTTGAGGCTTAGCTGCAGACATGTATTGGCAAGGGAGCGGTTATAGACCCTTAGCTATGGGCTTGCCTTGTCAAGGCCACGGTCAAGGCCCCAAAAGGTCAATATTGTGCCTGTAGCTCTAAGATTTGTGTCATATTTTTAGCCCCTGAGCCCAGGTCATTGCCCACAACTTCTTGTAACTTCAGGAGAGGATAAATAACATTAAAAAAAATACATGGAATAAATCACATCATCTAGAACTCATCCAACCCCACCCAACCATGACAGGAATTTCATCAAACATGTCACAAACATTGCATCTACAAGTGTAAACAATAGAATTAAACATGGGAGTCTAGTACTTATCCGAGAATCGCTAAGAAGCATTTCTCCCTTACATCATACGATGTAGTGCAATCTATTTTACCATAAATACATTGTATATTAATTTATAGGAAAAAACATAGATAGAGCCATACATCATCACTGATAAAATACAGGCTTCTAACCAGCATAATAGAAAAAAAAATATCATGGATATAACATCAATGAAATCCACATAATAACCAACACATTTGCATAAAAAATACCAAAGGAATGAGCTTCTCATTAATGAGTGTAAAAACCAAATGGAGATGGGACTTCCACATTCCACCCAACCATAGATTGGCTGAGCCAAATCTCTCTTCAACCAATCACCCCTGTGCCATATTCCAAGCATGAATGTGGGACTCAAACCGAAAAAGCAACCAGGGCATCCCGAGGCTAAACCCCCTCACCCTCATCAATCATAAACCATGATTTATCATGATCTACACCTGGTCACTTAGTCAACACAAGCATGGATATCATTGGATTCTCTCCGCCTAAACCGTGAGGAATTTTCTTGTCTCCTAGTCTCTTAAGCTTTACCACAATCCATAGTCTGAATCAGGGGTCACTAGAACCTAAACCGAGACATACTCTCTAGGATTTACTGAAATACCAAACCTGAGATTCGTAGGCCTACCTAGAGAGCAAACCACCTCTAGGATTTACCGTATATCTCGCCATTCACCAGTCGAGGATTCCTAGACCTACCGAGGCAAAACACTATCCAACTTTACCACACCTCACAGTCTGGTTCAGGGGTTACTAGGCCATGTGTTATATCAATTCATAGATCCATCCCACTCAACTTTGAATCCATCCGATAATCTAGCTAAACCAAAAAATGAGAATTCCACAACACCATGGCTATCTGGAAATGGCAAGGCTAGGTTGAATACACTATCACACCTAGAAAAACCCATGCCAAGACAAAAAAGAACCACATTCAATACCATGCATACCAAATATAACAAGGAAACAACACATGCAAATCGATACTTGCCATGAATCCTATTGTAGTTGCTTGATTCCTACTCCTCCTTACTTGCTTCCTCTTTTTTCCTTCTTTCTTGCCTTTCTTGGTCCAATACCAAAATTCTCCAAGAAAATTCTAAGTGTCTGAGAGCGAGAGAGAGAGAAAGAATAATGAGAGAGATCCAAAAATGTGAGTGAAATATTTCCAACTGATCCTCATAAGCCTTTTTATAAAAGATGCCTCTATTTTATTCATTTTCCATTGTTTTCCTTCATTTTCCTCCTCACATGCAACTTGTGACCTTTCACCTCCCTTTTCTCCTAATTTCCATTATTTTCATAAATAAAATTCTAATTAATGCCTCATGTCTTTCCAAAGCCTTTTCCATTTCCTTTTCCAATTTCCTTTATCCATTATAACTGAAATGAACACCCACTAGGATGTTTTTCCCACCATTCAGCTTGGAATACGTGTCCCATACACCATGGTTATTATATTTTTACATGGATTTTTTCACCAGGGTTGTTACAGAACCATCCCCCTTTGGGGACACCATCCTCGGTGTTCAATCACACATATACCTGAAAAAAACCACCGAAAACAAAACATACTGACTATGGAGCTTTATAGCATAGCTCGTTGTAGTATTTAAAATGAATAACCTACTCCAAAGAAAAAACCATCATGACCATCATACCATGTACTGGAGCTTTATAACACAACTCATTATAGTATTTACAATAATATACACATATACAAATTTCCTTGACCAACAAATAGAAGGATATGATGTCTACATCCACCACAAGGGACTCTAAAAGATCACACCTCTGCCCTCAAAGTAATACTAGGATTCACCTCCTTCCCAAGAAGTCCGGAATCCAATGCCATAGTCAAATATGCTTCCAATGTCCAACGCTACAATCCTACACTATTGTACCCTTAGTGAACAGTTACCGACTCATTATTCTAGGGCACACTCCCAATGTGCATCTGATTCCATTTGGCAATGCTAATGACCAAAAAAAATCCATCCCCAACCTTCCCTTCTCTTCTACATAGTCCCTCGGGAAATCTGGTAATCCCCTTCCGTGTAGTCACTCACCTTCCAAGTTCCCCAGTATCCCCTATCCCAGGAAATCCATCCCTTGGCAAGGGTTCCTTGCATCATAAGATACAAAAACCAAGGCATATACCTACCTCAAAACCATCATATTGGTCATAGTATGCTCATGGAAATCAATGGACACTATTGGCTACTAGTGTCCCACAATAGACCTACTCCTACACTGCTTTACCATCATACTTCTTCCTGTTTGAATTCCTTTTGTTGTTGCTGCTAATGCTTGCAATCAGTTTCAACCACCCAACCAGGCATTTCCATGCTTCCTGTACCAAGCACATAATTTCCATTAGATTCAAAATAAATTGAAATAAATTCAAATCATACCTCATTGGTAGCTTGTCAATAAGGTACACTTGAAATCCTGTTTACTTCCTGTCACACAAGTCAAACTGGTTGTTTGATCTATCATCATGTATAAACATATCACACTTGGTTAGCTCAAAATGCAACCATCATAAACTAAAATCATGAATCACATGCAATCATCATAAACCATAATCATAAATCACATGTAACCATCATAAGTCAAAATCACAGATCACATGCATAATAAAACTAAAATAAAATATTGATACTTATCCTTTGTTGGTCCATAATTTTTCCTTTGCTCTTTCTATACACACACCAGATCGGTTGCCACACCCGGAAAACACCAGTGGCTTCTCTTCAACTACATGCACATACACACAATGTACATCATAACACGTATATTCACATACACCATACAACACCATACAATACACACACCCACACTAGAATACAACACATAGGGTCTACACCTGGTGTAGAATACAACACAATACACATGCCTATACCAACATACAACACATACACCTACACCCAATGTACAATACAGCACAATAAATTGTACTACACAAAGTACAACACAAAAAATGCACATGTCAGAATACCACAACTACATCATGCACATACATAGTACTGCATGTACACAACACAACATTCATGACATGCACACAATGCCACATGTATACCAGTACCATATTCACAATATGTACACAGTACCACCTATACAAGACACTACCTGCACAATGTGTGCACAACATCACGTGTACACGGAACCACCTGAACAACGTGTACACAACACCAAATGTACACCGCACCACTCGTACAATGTGTACACAATACCACATGTACACAGAACCACATGCACGACATGTAGACGACACCACTTTTACACAGTGCCACATGCACAACATGTACATGGAACCACCTACACAGAACACCACATGTATAACATGCACACAACACGACTTGCACAATCATGCACACAACACCACTTGTGCATAGCACCAGGTGTATGTCACACACACAACACGATATGTACATAACACTGCATATTCAACATGTACATAGCACCATATGCACACAATACTACATATCCAACATGCAAACAATATGATATGTACACAACACTGCATATCCAACATGTACATAGCACCATTTATACCTAGTGCTGCATATGAAATATACACACAATACAATATATACAACATCATATGTACATAATACTACATATGAAACATTACACATCACCATAGGTGTTGGGCCACTAAATTTTCATTCTTATTACCATTTTTTAACATATTTTTGATTCATTCCTACCATTCTTTTATCACATTATTTATCATAATTTATCATTTAATCCCATTTCATAATTATTTATGCTCTTATGGATAAGTAATATTTATTCTCCTTTATTTTTAATAAATTGAATATTATTATGAATTATTTTTGAAATGATGTTTTATTAATGAATTTGTTATAACTCACGATTTTAGCCTCCAAGATCTCTTTCATATTGCAAATATGATATTCAGTTTATAATTAAATTTTACAACTCAGAAATTCACTGGAATAAAAAGTGACAGTTTTACGTTGGACATTTTGGGCAAACGAAGAATAATATTGAAAATCCGAGACATGGGTTTTGTGAAGAATGAACCAAATTAGTTTTTCAATGTAAAGTTTTCCAAAATTCAGTCTTCATTGGGAGAAACACAAGGTTATTCGAAGGAAATATTCACAAATTTTATGTTGTGGCCATTTTCCAGATTTCCTCAATTGCAATAATCAAATTCGACTTGTTACAACTGAATAATGGTGGAAATATCTCTTATATTTTGTAATCAGTTGGTTGGAAATTTTCCTTTCGTAGCTTGTATATTTAAAGGACACAAATAAGAGAGGGAGTTAGATCATCAAATTGACTCTATAACTTTCAATCATCATAATACAGAAATATTGTGTTGATGTTACATGCGTTGTCTGGTTTAATTTCCATTTAGTTTCTATCTCTTCCTGCACCCTGTTAGGGAGGAAGGGCCTCCTCTTTAGCAGGGACTGCAGTGGTTAAGGTAGTTGTACTATATTTCTTATTTTCCTTACGTATTGGTGGAAGTGATGTTGCTGTTCTGGCTGTGAGTAGATCTGCTTCAATTTCAATATTATTATGTTGTTACACAGATGTAATTAGAAATACCAGATGGTGTAATTTTTGTATGGTGCGCTAGGTACAATTAATTGAGGCATGATTACATTCCTGTAGATTGTTTTTATTCTTGTATGAGTGATTTCTTTCAGCATTTTATTCAACAATGATTTCTCTTTAATTTGATTTGCTTCTGGTTTGATATATCGGCACAAACAGTGTGGCAATCATTAAAATAAAAGGCATCCCTAG
The DNA here is from genome assembly GCA_034641835.2 of Pinus albicaulis. Classification (NCBI taxonomy): domain Eukaryota; kingdom Viridiplantae; phylum Streptophyta; class Pinopsida; order Pinales; family Pinaceae; genus Pinus; species Pinus albicaulis. The sequence continues at coordinate 758,779,047 of CM076576.1, read as the reverse complement.
ATTGATAATTTATGTCTACCATATTATTCATTTAATAATGATTAGTGCAGTCCAACATTTTGATGTCATTTCCGGTGATGGCAGTGACGATCCAATCAACCATAATTGTTTTTTTGATGATAAAGTGTTCCTAGTCTGCAACTGTTGAGTGGTAAGACGAGAGGTAAGAACCTGCGCATCACTCTAACATACCTGGGCGGGCTCACCATTGCTACACTAGGGCACTTAGAGGTGTAAATTTTGGGTGGTTTTTAGAGTTTCTTCAGCTACACAATTGCTGGGTGGTAAGATGAGAGTTAAGAACCTACACATCGCTAACATACCTGGGCGGGCTCAGCATTGTCTCGCTGGGACACTTAGAAGTGTGAGTTTTTGGGTGTTTTTTTAGCACGTCTTCAGCTACACAATTGCTGGGCAGTAAGACGAGAGGTAAGAACCTGCATATCACTCTAATATACCTGGGTAGGCTCACCATTGTCTCGCTGGGACACTTAGAAGTGTGAGTTTTCAGATGTTTTCTTTAGTGTGTCTTCAGCTACACAATTGTTGGGTGGTAATACGAGAGGTAAGAATCTGCACATCACTCTAACATACTTAGGTGGGATCACCGTTGTAGAAACTGAAGCACTTGTAGGAAGTATTGATACACATAGGGTTCATGTGTGCTAGTAGGATAATAGAGAAATCCACAACACCCCCCACTCTAACCAACTACAGGAAAGCCCCAAAAATTCATGGGATGTGGTCAAGGAACAAAGCATCAACACAATCTGGAATCCAATCAAAGAACTTCACAATATAACAACTATGGGAAATCAAGACTATATTGAAGAATGGTTTCACTCTATTTTTTTCTCGCAACATCACTCCATACTTCAGCAATTCTTGGCACCATCCTTAACAGGGAAGTTGGTCTCTCATACCCTTGTACTTATTAACATACATCTTTGAATTATGGGTATTTGCATACTTGAAGCCTTATTTTGAAAATGGCTTCATTGGAGATACTCTTATACTTAAGTATATTTTATTTTTCAAGGTAGAGTAGTGTAGTGTAGAAATAGAATAAATGAAGACAAATAAATAAATTTCTTTAAATGTAAAAATAGTTGTTTTTATTACAACACGCTGTGGAAATTAACATCATTGATCAATATTCGAATTTATTTATGTGTTTATATGTATTATATTGAAAATATAATTTCTACAAACACTCATATTCATTTTTATCACCTTCTTGGAAAAATTCATTGATTATCATATTTTATGGCCTGCGAGCTTGATGAAAATTCTGGAAAAATAGTCGGGACAGTCATGTTTTGACAGACCAAATGGTTATATTTTCAAGACCTGTTTCTATCCTATGTAACCCTTTATGTCTACTTTCTAACCAATTCGAATCACTCGATTTGGATTTGAAATAGAAATTTTATGACCAAAAAATGACAAGAGGTCTAGTAGGCAGCTCAAGAACAGAGTTGGGACAGTCTGTTTTTATAGGTATAAATGACTAGATTTTGGAAACCTATTTTTATGGTATATTCCCCTATGAATCTAGTTTACAACACAATTTTAATCACTTTATTTTTATATTTTATGAGAAATTTATGACCACAATACTGATTGTATATCATAAATCAACATTCTTAAAACTCTATTTTTCCGGCTGTTCACTAGCGGATTTGACCCATCAATTCTTCTTTCCTTAAAAACATATTAATATTGGGGATAAATACATGAATATAATTAAATCTCCAATTTTAATAAGTTCAATCTGTCATCAAATGAAAAATTTATGCTTAAAATATCAACTGTTGGTCTGAGCTAGAAAATCGAAAATGACTCTGTTATGCAGGCTGTTCTAAGAAAATTTAACATACCATTACATGGAATTTTTAAAACCTGTTTCTATTGGAGATATATCTCTAAATTCAATTTTTTTTTGCTTTGTAATCACTCAAATCAGACGAAAAATAAATAAGTTATGATTGAAACAATGCTGGTTAGTATGGTTGGCCACCACTCTCCCGCAGGTAATAAATTAATTTTACTTTATTATTATTTTTTCCATGGATTTGTTTTATAGAGTAACTATTTATTTATTTTTTGCATATTTCTTTGATTAGGAGATCTCAATCACCTCTCTTCTTCCACTATTTCATGTTTTATTGCAGGTATACACTCGTTTTTTTGCAGGTCCTAGGAGAATAAATGAGGTCAATTTATGAACAAGTGATTCTTGAAGGCAATGATAATGAGATAAAAAAATTTTCAAAGACGTTTCCTCACACAGAGAAAATAACATGAATAATTTTCATCAATTAACAGATTTATAACGTGATAAATGGTTAATTGATTTCTATTTGAAGATCCAAGTCATTTCCAAAAAAGAAATTTTCCATTCATTCACCATTCACAAACAACATTGCCGCAACAAAAATCATAACCATTGTAACTTAAGTTATTTATTTATTTATTGGTTTTTAATAAAAAGTCATTTATTTTTTGATTTCTCTTATGTTTTAATGCTTCAGGTATTGTTTACTTCAAAGTCACATTTATTTTTGTTTTGTTCTCAAAATAAAAGAAGTGAGTTCTTGAGTTTCACGATGCTGGAACTCCGGAGAATTTTTCTAATTGTGTGATGTTGTTACTCCATTACTGTTGTGACTTTGTCACTGTTGTTACTCCATCACTACCGTTACACTATTAGTATTGGTACTCCGTCAGTGCTATTACTTCGTTAGTGATGTGAATTTATCACTGCTGTTACTCCACCGGTGTTGTTACTATGAAAATTTTTCTAAGTATTCAATGTTGTTACTCCTATGATGCTGTTACTCCAGGAAATTTTCTAAGTGTCTAGTGTTGTTACTCCTTTGATTTTATTACTCCTCCGGTGATGTTACTCCATGGTGATATTTTTCTAAGTACTTGGTGCTGTTACTCCTCTAATGTTGTTACACCGCCAAGGTAAGTTTCCAGGTACGTCCTCAACCGACTCCGTGGATTTAATTGGTATTTTAATTATGACATGACCAAATATGACTGATGAAAGAAATACTTTATTTGGGGGGAGGTCTCATATTTAATAATAAGGATGATTATTAGGGTAAGTCTTGTCAGGAATGATTCACTCTTAATTCCTCATTATTTTGTAAAGTGACTAATCCTCCATGTCACCTTCCTAACATCATTATTTTTTCCATTTCCCTGTTATTACCCAAGTCATGATTGTTGTTACCTCAGTCACAACTATTTTGTTGGCCAATTTTCACGTTGGATTCAACATGTGTAGGTCGTGCTGATTTGTTTTTCTCTTTGGTGAATGGGAAATACTTTTATTGGTCTAGGCATTCTTTGGCATAATGATTGGGTAGTCAATTTATCTTTGTTTATCTACAAACATAATCTTATTTTGAAGGAATAATTATGCAAATATGATTTCATCATGCCAACTTTCAACTTTCCTAATTAGTCAAGTCCTGGATCTTGTAAAATTTATGATGATGACCACATAATTGTATTTAAATATTTTCGCCATTATCTAATGAACTGTTCTTCAACCCCAATCTTAGCAATGAAAATATATATTTATCAGCATCCATTTGAAGGTTACTATTTTTTGAGAAGAAAAACTATCAAAGTTGAAAATAGTTACTACACAACTTTTTACGCCATCCCTAACTCTTAAGGAGATGACCTGCCACCCCATCTATTAAGTAATCTTTTATTGATTAACAATAACCATAGTTGAATTTTAAACATAGATAGTCAACTAGAAGATAGGAGGTCTCATCATGAGTCGACCTACCATGATCATAGGTCCTAATATAGTGGCATTACCATTGCTGGTCACCAAGCCATGGTAATGGCTTTCGGTCATAAAATTGAAGGACAAGATATCTCATCACGAGCCAAAATTTTCACTTTTATTAGCTCTCATGAATGGAATTGTTATTAAATGGTTACCACGCTAGAAAAATGATCTTCAGTTGACATCTAAGTAAATTGAAAGGCTTTTTGCAACTATGTACTTATTTCTAATAGATGGGACACCAACATCTCATTGGGTTAAAAAGGCATCCCTGTCAAGGCTATGGACGCCTACTAGCAGCAATGGCTATACGTTAATTTAATACTATAATCTACTTGGTTACCTTGTTTTCTCAAATCTAATTTGCGATAAAGCTGATTGTTGCATATATAAGGTTTTCCAGAAATCATGGCTCATGGGGTAATATTTAATTAGTTCTTAGATGATGGCGGTTATGGTTTATATCTATTATTGAGTTATAAATTTTTACTTTACATGTCAGGGAAGAAACTTTTAGGATATTTGATATTTGAAATTTTTTATCATCTAATCTATCATTCCTTTATTCTACAAGTATCATATATTTAACCAAAGATAGTTTCTTTGCCCAACCAGTCACCATTTATTCATAGCATAACAACACCACTACTATTGTGAGGTAGAATAAAGAGGCCTAATTCTGATTTTGAATCCCAGGTAATTGGATAGACCTTGAGAAGAAAAGACTGAGATAACTAATTCTCATAATTTCTATGCTCATAACAACCAAAGCTTATGGGTATAGGGAATGCATATTTTCCCTTCTTATCCATTATTATCCCATGCCATTCACAATATGATTATGTCACTTTTATATGTAATGAGGTAATTGAGGTGATTAATTACTGATTAAGGATACTCATGAGATTTTTAAAGATGACAAGGAAACTAATCAGTTTGGTATAAGGAAACCATGCTACACTTTTTGATTACCTTTTTTCAGCTTGCATGACTTCCACCTTACACATTACTTTCAGCATCAGCTCAGCTTACATCAACTTCAAGAAATATCAATCCATACATGTCATTCTATATTTTTATGGAGGTAAAACTTGAGGTAAAATAGCATAGGGTTTTGATTTATTAAAAGTTTAGGAGAATGTCATGAAAAACCATTGAGCATTATTCACTCATATTTTTCAACCATTATTTCCCCTTCTTTACCACTTCCCATTTTTCAGAGACACAAAATATTTCAGTCTGGGGGAGTGTTACTTCCATTATCATGAAAATGACATTAATATTCTTTATCATCTATCAATCTCCTTAGTCATTCTAAAAATCTCATTTATTCCATGTTGTTATACACCAAACAAAGATTTCAACCATGATTGTAGCAACCACCTCAATTTTTTTTCTAGTGTAGCATGAGGGCATGCTAATTCTCGAGTTTGGGGGAATATTTTCTATGCATGATGAATGATTTCTCATTTCTTCCTCATTTAAGGTATACAATCCTAAAATTTATTTGTGTATATCCTTAAAACTATCAACTTGATTCTTGTGATTTTTGGACAACAAAGAGATATCATTAAACCCAAAATTTTCAAGCTAAACCAATTTGTAAATTCCAAAAAAATATACAACCATTTTGCCGACATATTGAAATCCGTTCATTGCATTGATTTGATTTTCGGATTGGAGAAGAATTGATATAGTATAAATTTTCTTAAAAAAATTCAGCAAAAATATGGTTTGTAATGAAGTTTATTTTTACTTGTATCATACTTTGTTGCAACTTCATATACATATGGTTGAAAGTAAATATGAAAATTGTTTTAAGGAAGCATTTGGGGAAGAAGCCTTCTCTTCCATCAATATCATGCACCCGGGAGACATTTTTATTATTGTACTACAACTTGGTTAATACAAAGGCATTGGGTTGCATGAGGACATGCAACATGTTCAGTTTGGGGGAGATGTTGGGCCACTAAATTTTCATTCTTATTACCATTTGTTAACATATATTTCATCCATTCCTGCCATTATTTTATCACATTATTTATCATAATTTATCATTTAATCCCATTTCGTAATTATTTATGCTCTTATGGATAAGTAATATTTATTCTCCTTTATTTTTAATAAATTGAATATTATTATGAATTATTTGTAAATGATGGTTTATTAATGAATTGGTTATAACTCACGATTTTAGCCTCCAAGATCTCTTTCAGATTGCAAATCCGATCTTTAGCTCATAATTAAATATTCCAACTCAGAAATTCATTGGAATAACAAGTGACCATTTTTTGTTGGACATTGCAGGGAAACGAAGAAGAATATTGAAAATTTGAGACATGGGTTTTGTGCAGAACAAACCAAATTAGTTTGTTAATTAACAGTTTTCCAAAATTTGGTCTTTTTTGGGAGAAACAAAAGGTTCTTAGAAGGACATATTCGTAAATTTTCTGTGTTTTCCAAACTTCCTCAATTGCAATAATCAGATTCGACTTGTTACAACTGAATCATGGTGGAAAGATCTCTTAGATTTTGTAATCATTTGGATGGAAATTTCCCTTTTGTAGCTTGTATATTTAAAGGGCACAAATCAGAGAGGGAGATAGATCATCAACTTGACTCTATAACTTTCAATCATCATAATACATAAATATTGTGTTGTTGTTACATGCATTGTCTAGTTTAATTTGCATTTAGTTTCTATCTCTTCCTCCACCCTACTAGGGAGGAAGGGCCCTCATCTTTAGCAGGGACTGCAGCGGTTAAGGTAGTTGTACTATATTTATTATTTGATTTACGTATTCGTGGAAGTCTTGTTGTTGATTTTCTGGCTATGAGTAGATCTTCTTCAATTTCAATATTATTATGTTGTTACACAGATGTAATTAGAAATACTAGCTGGTGTAATTGTTGTGTGGTGCGCTAGGTATAGTTAATCGAGGCATGATTACATTCTTGTAGATTGTTTTTATTCTTGCATGAGTGATTTCTTTCAGCATTTGATTCAACAATGATTTATCTTTAATTTGATTTTCTTCTGGCTTGATGTATCGGCACAGATAGTGTGACTATCATTGAAATGAAAGACGTCCCTGGATTGATAATTTATGTGTACTGTCTTAGTAATTTAGCAATGATTAATGCAGTCCAAAAATAGGTACAATCACTGAATATACAACATGCACAACATATACACAAGAATGGCACTGTACATCCATAGACCAAACATTGACCCCACACACAACCTTGCTTCTAGTGTCTTTCCACTATTCATGCCACAGATCACATTGCTTTCACTTTGTTGACGTACCCCTCAACATTACCCATCTATAACATAAACATAGGCATAATACAAGCATATAATATAAATTCATGTCCCCATGATACTAACCTCATAGATCTGTTAGAGTTAATCTTCCCATTTGATTCTTCATAATACGAAGAACCTCTTCATTCCATTCACATGCATAAGAAATCATTCCTCCACGAGAATTATCCTTGACAACCCTGTCATAAAATGACATAGATACATAGATACATACATACATACACACACACACACATATATATATATATATATATATATATATATATATATATATATGTATGTATGTATGTATGTATGTATGTATGTATGTATGTATGTATGTATGTATGTATGTATGTATGTATGATCGTTAGCATAAAACAATCATGATCTTGTCAGACAATGAAATACATACGCACGTATATACATATAAACATTTAGCATCAAATAACCATGATCCATGATGACCCTGTCAGACAAAAAATACATACATACATACATACATAAATACATGTATACATATATAAGCATCAACATAATCATGATCACAACATGATTTCTAGATATCATAAGGTCTAGGTTAAAAGAAATCCCTTTATGCATGCATTGTATGCGCAACATTGAGAACAAAAGTTCCCAACATAGCCAAGGCATATAACACCTTCAATCCATTCACTTTACCTACTATTCCACTGTCCATTTACCTAATGAACTCAACCAATCCAACCGATTGTGATATCCTTACCTTCCGTTGCGCTTACTCATGCACTAAGATACATCAGAGTCTTACATTACTTGTTGGGTACAAAAAATCTCTCCTGAGCTCCATCAACTTTCCTTTTCCCAAGCCAATTCCCAAGACTCAAAACATAAAATGAACGACAAGAAAAAAAGAGAGGAAAACCCTGAAAACCCATAGCAATATGACACGATGAACAAAGTGGCAAGGAATTGCACTGAACATAAATAAAGCAGCAAATCAAGCGCAAAAAAATCATAAAATACTGAATGCAGAAGACTAGAAACAAAAACCATGACTCAATCCTCGATGGCTTCCCAACATTTCCAAAGGAGACCTCAACCTAAGCCTTCTTCAATATTTCATGAAAGTATATTTTTCCATGCAATCCCCCACATCATACTACCATAAACACATAATTTTCAGTGCATAAATAAACATAGCAACAAGCTATCTATCTTACCTCGTTATATCAATCATGCTACCTTGTAACTAAACACACACATGTCAGCCATATGTATCAACCTCAAGACAAAATATCTATCAATTCGAAATAAAAATTTACCAAGACTAACAACCATGTCATAATCAACAATCAACGGGCATTCATCGGTCATAATACATAATGCTACAACTATCACCTGCTTACACTCAAGTACACATCAACTATCTCCACACATATGGGTTAGTGCAACCATATCAAACAAGATCATTCCTTTATGCAATATTATAGATACAACTCATATCATGTGAGTATTCAAACGTTCAAACAAACTATAAGCATACCATGTTAGTTAAATCAACTAGATGATATATTAAACACAAAACACTCAACACTAGATACATGACATAATCAAACAATCAAGCATCGAGTACATGACATAAGCAAACTCATATCTTAATGTACCTTAGGGGAGGCTATCTTGTCTCGAAAATAAATTTAGATTAGCATGATATGACTTCACAACACATAAAATCAATCACAAATAATATCATGACATTCATAACAGTATGTTCACATCATAAGCTCATAGAAATTTGTCATTCATGCATACAATTGCATATGCACTGTCAGTCTAGACACAATACAACACACTATCATAATTAGGTAAACTCATGCTTGAATGTCATAATCCTAACCATGAAGTCACTAGCATGTAACAACGACAAGTTATATATCATGTTCATCAACAACATGTAACTTAATCTTCAAGCTTAACTATCATACAACAACAAGTTAACCCATAACATGCTTATCAAAAACCTATAAGTTATCTAAAATAAAACAACAATAGAAATGCATACCACCACAGTTTGCTATCATTCATGACTATCCAACACATGTACATATAACCGCACTAATCAACTAGCATCTATAATGTATGTAACCATCAAATCTATACAATGAAAGACATACACATAACCATAATTCATATGAATATGATGATCAACTAAAATTTATCACACATGTAACCATAATAATAATAGAATGACAAACATATAATAAAAATAACCATAATTCTTACAAAAACCATGAACCACATACCTACATTCCAAGGATACAAACTTGTATGATGATCTACTCTTTCCTCGAGGTCCAATGCAGTGATTTCAATTCGATGGTCTACATCTCCTGCTCTATATTAGCCAACACATTAGCATCATAACGTACCAATATCATTATGATGACCTAATTGCATACACTGACCTTATGCACAACAACCTTCACGAAACCAATTCAAACTTGACCATATTCACCCACTTGACATGTATAACCAATCATGAGTGACCATGTTGGCAATATGATGCAATGAGTTGTCCTTGATGGCAACCTACTTGATGAAATTGTCCTTGATGGAAAATGACCTGCTGAGTTGTTTTTGGATAGAAACCTATGTATTACAGATGTAAGAATGAGGTATCTACAGTTCAGTTCAGATGTGACAGAGAAAAGAATTCCAGTAAATGCCAGAGAAATGATAAATATAATATGTCACAATGTATACGCGAGTTTTTAAAGTCCAAGTCGCGTATGCACGCGGATAAGTACGTCCAAGTCGCATATGCCCTTTTGCGCTCCAAAATTATAATACCAAGGGGCATTACCATGGTTTTGGCACACAATATTGAGTGCTGTATGGTTTATTTGACTCAGTCCAAGAATACCATCGGAAGTTGTGTGGTTTTGACTCATGGTATTGGTAAAGGCTAAAACTATATAAGGAGAATAGGATCATAGTGCAAGGTGTGCATGTGTAAGGGTTGTTGATGAATAAATTCCTCTAAGGAATATCTGCATGGTTGAACTCTATTCTTAATTGATAGATCTGAATCTATGATGCACCTATGGATATGATGAAGGTTCAAGATCTCTAGATTTAGAAATGATGAATCTCTAGGATGATCTGCAAAAGAAATGATGAAGACCTGGCGCAAGTCTGATGAAGAAATTGAAGAAATCTGGGTAAGTTTATAGATCTGGTCTGTTCTGCAAAATTTATCTTTTACAGATCTATACACTAGTTTGTCTCGGTAACAGTGCGTATATACGTGGGTTCGCTTCATTAAAAGCGCGTATGGAAGTTAGGGTTTCTGAAGCTTATTCACAGATATTACTTCTGTGATTTCTGTTTTCTCTCTACTGTCGGTCAATGAAGTCTACTTGAAGTTCTGGGTTGATTGAATATGGAGTATGCTGCTGATTTGATAATGAACAAATCTAATCAATGAGTGAGAAAACATGGTTAAATCTGACTGACTGTCTAAAGGTTCTGCATTGCTGAGAAGGTGTCTGACTGAAAGCCTCATATCTGAATCTGATATTGATCACATTCTAAAAGTCAGTATTCTCAGAAGTATACGCAGGTTGATACAAAGAAAAGCGCGTATACACGTAGCTTCAGTGAATAGAAGTGGCGGATGCATTTCATGTTATGAAAAACAATATGCACAGAGGCATACACAGGTTGGTGAGTAGGAAAGCGCGTATACACGTAGCTTCAGTGAATAAAAGTAGCGTATTCTATTTGAATTAATGAATGTTCAGGGTTGAATTTGTATCTGCATATCTATTTTGAAGTCTGGGTTATTTCTGATATTCTGGTTACAGTGGTCTCACTGTTCTGTTTAAAGTATTGGGCAAAATATGTTTGTTGATGTTAAGTGAAGGGGTGTGTTGAAGCTGTTTGATCCAGTATGAAAATTGATGAAACGTGGTCTGCAGTGGGTCTGAAGGTTGAAGCCTTCAGTATGGCAATAGAAGCTTTCAGCTAGTAGAAGCCGGTGTTGAAATCAGGGGGTTGAAGCTCCCTTCCAGGAGAGGCTGGTAAACGAGATCAGGGGGTTGGAGCTCCCTTCCAGTTGTAGCTGGAAAACGAGAGAAGGTTGCAACCTTCTGCAGGTAGAAGCCTGCGTACTAGTATAAGTTTGCATCAGTACAATGTTGTAAAAGGTTTTCTATATAATAAGATTGAAGACAGAGACGACAGCAGCGGTGGTTTTCTCCCGATTTGGGTTTCCACCTTAAATCTTGGTGTTCATGTGTGTGATGCTTTATACTGTTGTTTGCTACTCATAACTTCTGATTATCTAGCCTTATTCATAACTGATAAATCTATTTAAAAGACCGATTCTCTAAATCTGAAAGATAAATCAGTATACGCTAGTTTCCTTCTATATTTCCGCGTGCATACACTAGTTCAGTTCATAAAAACCGCATATGGAAATCTGTTCAAAGAAAAAGTAAAAAGTTTTCAGTCAGCTCTAAATACTGATTCACCCCCCCTCTCAGTATTTTCCCCAACAATTGGTATCAAAGAAGGTCCTTCTGAAAAATCTTAGCCGCTAGAAGGAAGATCAAACAAGATGAGAAATCAAGATGGAACAACATCTATTAGGCCTCCACTCTTCAACGGAAACAATTTAATGTTCTGGAAAACAAGGATGAGATCCTATCTTTAGTCTCTGGGAGCAGATGTATGGGCTATTGTTTGAAGGAGGATATCAATATCTAGCCACAACAACAACAGATCCGACGGAAAGAAAGAATTATGAAACAAATGCAAAGGTGGTCAATGCTCTATTGGGAAGTCTAACTGAATCAGAATTTGTCAAAGTCATGCAGCTGGATACAACAAAGGAAATATGGGACAAAATCATTCTAAGTTATGAAGGTGATGCAAAGGTAAAAAGTGCTAAAATCCAAACTCTCAGAATTCAATATGAGAATCTAAAAATGCGTAATGAGGAGAGCATTGCCAATTTCTTTTTACATCTTGATGATATTGTAAATCGTATGAGAAATCTGGGAGAAAAAATAACCGAATCTAATTTGGTTAAGAAAGTTTTAAGATCACTAACGGAAAAATTTGAGTCAAAAGTTTCTGCTCTTGAAGAAAGGCAGGATCTTCAAAATCTTACTGTGGTGCAACTTCATGGCATGCTAACTGCATGTGAAATGAGAAGAGGAGGACCATCTGAAGTCAAAGAAGCAGTCTTTCGATCTTCTACAAAAGGAAAAGAAGTACAAGAGATAGAATGATCAGGGTACATCTTAGAAGAAGACGAGGTAAATTTTGTAAAGAAACTCTAACTTGGCATAGGACAGTTCAGAGGTAAGCTTCCTTTCAAATGTTTTACTTGTGGAAGAGTTGGTCATTATGCTGCTAAGTGACCTCATAAAGAAACACATGAAAAAGGGAAGGAAGTAGCAAGAAGAAATAAGAATCAGTTTAGCACTAGAAAAAGTTACTATACTCATGAAGACAGTGATGGGTTATCTGGCAGTGAGGAAGAATGTGAACAAGATCTTAGACTTCTCATGGCATTTGAAAAAGAATCCAGAGAAGAAAAAGATACTTTTATGGATGCTTTAGAGGACAATTATTTTCTTGATGAAATCAATCAACTCAAAAAATGCTTAGAAGAAAGTAAAATATGCATAGAAGAAAGTAAAATATCCATAGAAACTTTGAAAAATCAGCTTGAAGAAAAGGAGAAACAAAATGAGAAATTAGAATGTGAAATAGTAAGTCTAAGAAAAGAAATTGAGAAAGTGAAGACTTTGAATCTTAGATTTGCTAAAGGATCTGAAACCTTAGATGAGATTATCAAGGTACAATGGTCTCCTCTTATAAAGATAGGTCTTGGATATATCGGAGAATCTTCTCAGGCTTCAACACCAAATTATCTAAAAGCAGCTACAGCTAGTATACAACATTCTGCCACTCATCAAGGGAATAAAGAATCTTTACAGGTAAAGCATGACCATCTCAATTCAAAGAACACTAATAGGAATACCTTTCAAAGAAGCACCAATCAACAGGTAAATTCAAGTAGAAGATTTCATGATCACAGAAATTTATTCAATGGGCAATGTTTCTCATGTCACAATTTTGGTCATAAAGCTATTCAATGTGTTGCATATAAAACCATCATGACAAGAGAAGCAAGAAAGAAAAGGATTGATATTGGAACAAAGAAGAATACATATAAAAACTTTTCTCCTCTTCAAAATGAAGTTGAATGTACTTATTGCAATAACTTTGGCTATGAAGAATCTGAATGCAGGAGCAAAATCCAGCCAAAAGAACATGTTCCTTCCAACACCAAAGTATGGAAAAAGAAGGATGTACAGGTTGAGAATTGTGGTATAGATTTATTTGCAGAAGGAGAAGAAAATCAATGGTACATTGATAGTGGATGCTCAAAACATATGACAGGTGAAAAAGACAAACTCCATGCTTATAATGCCCTAGAAAAGGAAAAGAATGTTACACTAAAATGATATTCCCCGTCGTAATTAAGGGGAAAAGGGTCTCAGGATGGATTAAAACAACCTCGTTAAGTGTAAGTCAAATTTATGATCAAGGAATTAACTTGTTCTAGTTCAAAAAGAATGTGTAATGGATCCTTGATATAGGGTAAACAATTATAAAAGGAAATAACTCCAAGCAATTCCGTATGTATCAAGAAACCGTAAAAGAACAATGTTACTATAACTTAAAAAATGGCTATGGCATAGAAGGTTGGGGCATCTGAGCTTCTCTCAAATCAACAAATCAAGCAGACTTAAAGTTGTTCGTGATCTTCCCAATATTACTCTACCTGAAAGTATCATATGCAAATCTTGCCAATTCGGTAATAAAACCAGAGTGCAATTTAATGCCAAGGAAGGATCATCAAGTAAGCCTCTTGAACTCATTCATACTGACATATGTGGACCTGTGAGGAAAAAGTCACCACGTGGTGAACAAAACTATATCTTATTTATTGAAGATTTCTCTAGAATGTGTTGGATTGGGTTGATTAAACACAAAGATGAAGCATTTGAGAAATTTCAAATCTTCAAAGCACTGGTTGAAAATGAATTAGATCTAAAATCAAGTGTCTTAGATTTGATCGAGGAGGAGAATATACATCAGATGAATTCCTTGAATTTTGTGAACAACATGGCATAAAAAGACAGTTTACTGTAGCTGGCACTCCACAACAAAATGGCGTAGCAGAAAGAATGAATAGAATAGTTCAACAAATGGATAGAGCCATGCTTGATGATTCCGGAACACCTGACACATTTTGGGGAGAAGCAGCACATACAGTGGTAAATATTCTTAACAAGGCGCATGTTCGTGTAAATAGTGATAAAACTCCATATGAACTCTGGTATGGTAATCCTCCCACTGTGAAGCATTTTAGAGTTTTTGGAAGCAAATGCTTTATTGAAAATAATGATGAAAAACTTGGCAAATTTGAACCCAGAGCAGATGAAGGAATACTTTTTGGTTACTCCTCTAGGAGTAGAGCATATAAATGTTACAATAAAAGACTTTGAAAGATTGTTGAATGTATTGATGTTGTTATTGATGAGTTTCCTGCAGCTCCAAAAGAAGAAAAACAAAAAAAAGATGAAGACGATGGTGACATATATCCTTCTACATCAAATATAAATGATATAGACAGTGAACCCAATGAAGAACCCCGAAGATAATTTATCTAAAAAGGCTCCATCCAGATATGTTCAAAAGAATCATCCAGAATCTCAAATTTTGGGAGATAAGGGATCAGGTGTGCAAACAAGAAGGACTCTTGTGGGATCTTCTAGCTATTTGGCATTTCTATCCACTATTGAACCACACGATGTCAATCAAGCTAGCAAAGATGAATGTTGGATCCAAGCCATGAATGAAGAGCTTGATCAAATTGAAAAGAATCACACTTGGGACTTAGTACCAAGACCTCATGACAAAAAGGTCATTGGAACTAAATGGATATTCACAAACAAGTTAAATGAGAATGGGGATGTTATTAGAAATAAAGCTAGACTTGTTTGCAAGGGGTATGCTCAACAAGAAGGTATAGACTTTGAAGAAACTTTTGCTCCTGTAGCTAGACTTGAAGCCATAAGAATGTTTCTTGCTTTTTCAAGCTTCCAACAAATCAAAGTTTATCAAATGGATGTTAAATCTGTGTTTCTCAATGGTGATCTAGAAGAAGTTTATATAGAACAACCAAAAGGATTCATTTTTGGAAATGATGAAAAACTTGTTTTCGTAGACTTAAAAAGGTTTCTATATGGTCTTGTTGTGGCCCCGAAAATCGGGGTCTACAACAAGGGGGATACCCACCCGGTCCGGACCTTGGTTAGCAGCTCCTTTTCCGTTTGGTGTAGTGGGTCCAACTGGGGATAATGGGACCAGTTTCCCAATGTGTGTGTGTGTTGAGAATAGATATTTCCTTTCTAAAAAGGTTCCTAAGTGAAATGCTTTTATTCTATTTCTAATCTAATCATATGCAAATTGTATTCTAATTAAAACATAAATATCTAATTCTAAACTAAACCCGGGATAAGATCTTATTTATGCGATCTAAAATGATTTCGAATAACAATCGGTAATAAAGATCATTTAATTGCTATAAGAAAAGAATTCAATAAAGATAAACCATTTCATATAAAAATTTAGATGAAACAGTTGCAGAAAACATATCGCATAATAAGCTATTCATACATTAAGTATAAACAAATAGTCATCACTGTACAAAAGTGCCAAATGATAACTGAAGCATTCAAGCATCAATATATAAATAACTGAACATAAATATCACTTTTAACACAGAAGCAGAAAAATTTAAGAGATAAAAGTACCATTTATAACTGGTTCTACTCATGAGCTAGAAGCAATAATGATTTATCTCTTCTTAATCCAACATCTACTAAGAGTACAGAAATGCAACATTAGTAGCAGATATTAGACACAAATATCAATAAATCTCGTTCCATTCATTCATCAAAACCTCCTCTGAGGGTGCAGAAGTGCATGTTCTGAGGACAAGTTTTTGACAAATTTCAGGACCCTTCTCTAAATGCATGAGAAGGGTTTAAATACTACTAACTAAATATAATTATAGTTTATTACAAAAATTTAGGATTCGGTTTAAATGACCGTCCTTTTTCTAGGCAAAAAATAAAGTAAAACTAAAACTAAATATAAAATTAAAAACTATCAACTAACTACTTATGAATCTGGTCTTTGAATTTGCAAGCATCCAACATTGATTTGAGAAGAGGAGGCTGGCCGACTTCAGATTTTAATTGTCCTGAAAAAACAGAATCGACAAGTGTAGGCGCGATCTTATCAGCATAATTAATGATGCAATTAAGAGCACTGCATTGACTGTGTGGTTTTACCAAATATGTCTAGTAAGAATCCCAATTTAACTTTGTCAATCCTTGAATTGATTTTTCTTCTCAACCTTTTGTTTCACTTTTTTCAATTGCTTGCTTGTGGTATCCTGAAAAGTTTTTAATTAAATTAATCTTTTGTGCAATTCTTTGCCTAGCAATAACCGTAATGTTGCTTGGTATCAGAGATGCTTCTTCCATTGCTGCTCAAACTATCTGCAAATGGTGAGTACTGTCTACTGGGCTGGGATGAGAATTTTGAGCATCCTTATTATACAACACTCTATAAAGTGGCAACATTATGCCATGGAAAATCTTGTAAAAATGAGGAATGAATTTTGATTCCCACAATTCTTTGTGATAAACATGAATGGGTAGGGGATCCTGAATTGTCCATTGCCAACCCATTAAAGGGAACTTAGAAACAAAGTAGATTGAATCCATAACATAGGCAGATAGATAAAAAGGAGGATAAATCCTCTGAGACACAGTCCGTTTAGACCGGTAATTGAAAATAGCCGTGGCTAAATTATCAGACAGTATTTTAGCCCAGTCCACAATGGTAGCGTTAACAGCAGCATTCAATAAGGGAAGCCATTCAGGCAAAAACTTATTAATGTCAGGCTTTCCAAAAAGCCTGCATAACATAGCAGCAGCAAAACAATATGGAGAGGTGAGTGAACCAGTACTGTACATACCGTGTTTATCTTTCTTCAATGGTTCATCTCTTCTGGACCATTCCTTGGTGCATTCTGCCAAATTGGCATTTTCCTTGGAAAATTTCTCCATAAATTGTTTGTTGTAAGTTGCCCCAGGTCTCAGCAAATGACATGGTATAAGCCTCAAACTCCTGGAGTAACGACCTGTCGAGCTTCTGGACTCTTGTTTAAACGTCGTCCGTAACACGCGTTACCCGCACCCATTTTCTCACCGTTGTTCCGTATATGGCATCCTAGGTCTTGCTACTATTCGGTGCAAAAATGAACAAGCCAGCTCTGTAAGAGATGCTTCAGAAGAATTACTTGAGCCCGCAGTAGCCGTAACATCCATTACTCTTGGGTTTTCTTATTCAAGCAAATTAAACATACCTTCCCAAGTGGTGATACCAGCATCTTTGTTGCAAGCAGTGTTTGCGTATAAGGAAGCCATCTCTTTATTTTCAGAACTTGGAGCCTTCTCTTTCCTTCCCATAATGCTCTGAATATCGCTTTGTATAGTCTTCTGTTCTTCACGCTTGCAGTTTTACGAATTAAGTGAGAATAATGATATGAGAAAGGTGACGGGATAGTTTTAAATGCTGAAGGCGTATGAAATATATTATTTTAACGTGAAATAAACTTTCAATCAAAACAAAATCCTTTTTCATTAATAATTGGCAATCCATTCATTAACTTGACATTAAAGCGCATAATGGGTCTCGATTTATGGAAAGATTTCCTTCATAGAACGAGCTTTAAGAATCTGCGATAATGCGATCTGCGATTTGCTTTGTAATATCGCAAAATCGCAATATCGCAGATCGCAATATACACAAATTGAAATCATCACAAAATCGCAACTATCGCAAATTGTAAACTCGTAACATCGCAATATCGCAAAATATAACATATGAAAAATATTCGTTAATATATTTTCTGCGATATGCGATTTGCGATGTATATTTTTTTGAATCGCGCTTATCGCAATTTAGAAGATTTTGCTTTGCAAAAGATATCTTGTACTTTTTTGCAATGGATGTGATATTTTCTTCAAAGAAAAGGTTTTATTCTAATCTATCATAAACTTAAGTCTATTTTAAAGATTTTTCAAGGAATTTTCTTAAGTTAATGATAGTAAGTTTTATTTGAAAAAGAAAACAAGCACTAATTAATTTTTTGGATTTTTTAAACTAAGGGTCCCCACTTATTTAGTATTATTACTAATACTAAATAAGAAGGGGGGTTATTGTTGGCCACAACAATTGGCGATTCACTTGGAAGAACCAGTTATCTCTGTTTTTCTTTAAAATTCTCTAGACTTTTCAAAACAGAAAATTTTCCAGAAAATCAAACTTTATTATAAAAAGACAAAGTACTTTATGCTTTAATCTATAAATGATATTTCATTTCTTCTATATTCAACTTTGACTATTCACTTCCTCAAGCTAGTCTTTGTATCTACATCAATCATTACTTGGTTTAAAAAAGATAAAAACAAAAGACTTCTTTGTAAATCAGTTTTAAATATGCTCATTTGTCATAG
Organism: Pinus albicaulis; assembly: GCA_034641835.2. Classification (NCBI taxonomy): domain Eukaryota; kingdom Viridiplantae; phylum Streptophyta; class Pinopsida; order Pinales; family Pinaceae; genus Pinus; species Pinus albicaulis. The sequence goes on along the minus strand of CM076576.1, from coordinate 758,760,263 downwards.
GTAGAGCCACTGCTGCCAGCAAGCGTCTATAGCTTCGACAGGGTTACCTGTTACCCAGCAATGATCCTATGTCCTACTTAGATAAATATACAATTTTCAAAGAGAAATCCATATTCACACTTATTGCTTTTTATTTTCTTTTTATCCTTAAAGAACAATGTCTTGGTTTGGTAGCCAATTTATGACAGTGCCATTCACTTGATTTATAAATTTGCTGAACAAGCTGGCTCGTGATGAGACCCCTTGCCTTTTGATTGCAATAATCTTGAGTCATTTCCCTGTTGTGGTATGCAGTATTGGCAAAGTCAGCAAGCTATAATATCTATGATCATGATAAGTCGGATCGTGATGAGACCTCTTACTCTTTAAGTTAAAAGTGTATCATTGGATTATTCCTTGAACTTTGTAATTTTTCTAGGTGGGGAGGAAGTCATTGTTTCCTTAAGATAGCTCTGGATGACAATAATAGAGTTTTTTTGGAAAGAAATTTTCTACAGAGAACCTTTGTTTTGTTATTGATACCTTTCATTGGACTGATATAAAACAATCTTTCACCAAAAGTTGCTTTTCATCAAAATTTTCAAAGTTGAAACTAATATCATTTCTAGATTCAAAACTTTTAACTATATCTTTGAATAATAATGATCAATATTCTAAAAAGAATTCTATTTATATAAGTGAAGAAATAAAATCTAAAAAAGAGAATTTGTATCTTTTTCATGAATTCCAAATGTAACCATTAACATCTGGTTTTATTATAAAAATAAAGAAAACTAAAATACAAAATAGAAGAATGATCTCCTATGGAAAATATTTTTTTAAGATTTGTCCATTAACAGGTAAAGACTCTCTTTTCCCTGTTAAATCTTGTAACATGAAAGTAGATGGACCTATGATCTCTGCAATTTGAAAAGGACCAAGCCACATTCACTGAAATTTCGTATGTTTTCCTTTTTCCTCATGAGCCTTGTCCCATTTTAGAACTAAATCTCCTATCTGAAAATCCTTCCTGGTTATCATGTTTGAATCAAAAGAAGCTTTAACTAATGCTTGATGATGAGCATGAGTTACTTTGGCTTTTTCTCGTTGTTCTTCTAACTTAATTATTTCCATCTGCCTTAATTGTAAAGAAGAAGTTGGTACTTCATCAATATATTGGACTAAGGCTAGAGAAGGAATCGCTAGATGAGTTGGAAGAACCACTTCTCTCCCATAAACTAAATTAAAGGGAGAAGTGCCAATAGAAGCCTTCTACGTTATTCGATCTGCCCATAAAGCATATATTAAAGATTTATGCCAATTTTTATGATTTTGATCAATGGTTCGCTTAATGATTCTGATTAAATTTTTATTTGTGGATTCAGCTAACCCATTTCCCTGTGGATAATAATTGGCAGAATATTTAAGTTTGAAACCTCTCTTGAGTGCAAATTCAGTCATAGCATTACCAGAAAATATGATGCATTATCAAACATTAAAGCAGCAGGTAAACCAAACCTGGTGATTATGAACTAATCTATAAACTCGATGATATGTTCAGCATTAGCAGTCTTGAGAGGGACTGCTTCTACCCATTTCATAAAATAATCAGTTGCTGTAATGATATACCTATGTTGTTTAGAAGAGTGAGGAACGATCTCACCTATTATGTCCAATCCCCATTGATCAAAAGGTTGCTCAATGTTGACTGGTTGTAATGGAAATGATGGTTTCTTTTGTTTTCCAGCTGCAGTTTGACAAATTTGACATTTCCTTGCGTAGCTATGTGAATCTTTAAATAACGTGGGCCAGTAATATCCTGCACAGATGATCTTATGTGCAGTAGCATCTCCAGCATAATGTCCACCTGCTGGCCCATCATGAAGTTCCTGCAAAACTTTTTCAACTTCAGATTTCTCCAGACATCTAAGAAGAACAGAATCATAATTCATTCTAAAAAGAAAATCATTTACACGCTGATATTATTTAGCCTTCAACCTTAGAGCTCTTTTCTTGGTGTAATCGAGATTTGGGGGAGCATATCCATTCTTCAGATAAAATATGATATCAGCATATAATGATTCAACATCGTTTAGGATTACCTCATATGTTTGTATCTCTTCAGATGGTTTTTCAGAAATAAGCGATGCTCCAGCTAGTATTTTGCAAAAACCTTGACCTCTTACAATATTTGCTGGTTTGATTTCTACATCATATTCTTGTAAGGCAGTAACCCAATTGGCTCTTTTCTCACCCACATCTTTTTGGACTAAAAGATTTCTTACCGCTGAAAACGGTACTATGATTTTTGTATGGGTTTTAAGTAGAAAGGGTCTGAAATATTTAATTGCTTTGAAAACAGCATAAGCTTGTTTCTCCACATCTGAATAATTCAACTCAGCCCCCTGTAAATTTGAACTGAAAAAATCAATTGGGGCTTCTGCTTTGTCCTGATTTTCTTGAGTGAGTATCGCAACATAAGATTTATCAGAGGAAAATGTATACAAAATAAAAGGATCGGAAAAATTTGGAGTTGCTAAAGATGGAGCATTAATAATTGCTTGTTTGATCAGATTGAATGCCTCATATTCGTCTTTGCCCCACTTGAAGTTTGAATTATTTTTAATCATTGCTTGCAAAGGAGATACAATTCTTGAAAAATCTAGCACAAATCTCTTTACAAAATTAATCTGGCCAAGAAAAGATTGCATAGCTTTCTTGTTGTGAGGTAATGATATTTCAGAAATTTCCTTGATTCTATCAGGATCAATATGAATTCCAAATTTTGAAACTATGAATCCAAGAAGTTTTCCTTCACTTAATGCAAAAAAAGATTTTTTTTCGAATTAAGTGAAATTCCATACCTTTGACAACGTTGGAAGATCTGCTTCAAATATTTAAGATGATTTCTTTGTTTTTTGGAATATACAGTTATATCATCCAAGAAAATTACCACTGATTTATTAACTAATCCCTTGAAAGCAATGTCCATGGCTCTTTGAAATGTGGCACCAGCATTGATCAGTCCAAAAGGCATCTTTTGATAAGCATAAGTGCCCCATTTAGTTTTGAATGTAGTTTTCAATTGATCATCAGGATGGACTAACACTTGATTGTATCCAGAGAAACCATCTAAAAAAGACATTAATTCTGATCCTGCAACTGCCTGTAATATTTGCTCCATGGGAGGCAAAGGAAAATTATCTTTTTGGCAGGCTTTATTAAGGTTTCGAAAGTCAATGCAAATTCTAATGTCTCCGTTCTTATTTCTAACAGGAACCATATTGGAAACCCATTTAGAATGTCGAACGGGAAAAATAATCTTGGCTTTCAATAACTTATTGAGTTCAGATTTGATTTGGTTTTCTATATTGGGATGGATCTTTCTCAACTTTTGTTGAATAGGTTTTTCATCATTTATCATTGGGATAGTATGTTGGATGATAGAAGTGTCATAAGTTTTGAGTTCATCGTAGTTCCAAGAAAAGACACTTTTATATTGTCTCAAAAGACGAACATACACTAATTTTTCTTCAGGAGCTAGGCCAAGGCCTAGGTTGATATTCTGTGGTTTGGCATTAGTTCCTAGATTTACTAATTCATAATTCAAAGTTGAACTTTGTAGTTTTGAATTGGTAGATATTTTAAATCGATCTTTTAAATCATAAGGTCTTCTAACTTGACTACTGACTTTGGCATAGCATTATTAGTGCTATCTTGGAGAAATTGTCTGTCATGTTGTTCTTCATAAATTATCTGATTGGTGTAAGATCCTTCAGATGTGAGAAAGTTTACAATATCAGGATCATCATTGAAAATCCTCCAATTGGTAATGTTATCAGGAATCGAGGGTCTAAAGATTAATTCAATTGAAAATCGATCAGGACGAAAATCTTCCACAGGAATGAGCTTGGAAGCTACATTAGCTAGGAGCTCTGAACTAGCATTCTGGATTATGGGAATTGATGAAATATTAAATGCTATAAAATGTTCAGTCAGATCTTGAACTAAAGATTGATAATGCTTCAAATGACCTGATAAACAATGTATAGAATTGCGTACTTGTTTGATTACAATTTCCGAATCTCCGAAAACTTGTAGATATTTGATGTCTAATCCGATTGCTTTGTATAGTCCTTGGACTAAAGCCTCGTATTCTGCGGTATTATTGGTGTAATCAAACTTGAGTCTGCAAGTTAACATAATTTTGTTTCCCTCTAGACTAACCAACACACATCCTGCTCCTGCTCCTTCATTAGAATTAGAACCATCAAAAAATAATTTCCAAAATAAAGATTTATTTACAGGAGTATCTACAAAATTAATACATTTAGAACTATCTGTTTGAGAAAAATTTTCTATTTGAGATAAAACAGAATGTTCTAAATAAGGTGAAGTATGAGCATTGAAATTTCCTAAGAAAGAATCAACTGAATAATTGCCAATGATATTACTGCTGTATGCAACTGGTTCATTCTCTCCTTCCAATTTTGTTACTATGTATTTCTGATGTTTTTCTCGTTCAACCTTTATCTGATTTGGTTTACCATTGTAAGGAAGCCACATATGCGACCAATCAGTTGCAAAATATCCATGAAGTTTTTCTGACCAATCTCTGCTAAGAATTAAGCCATAAAATTCTGGAATATCTGCAACTAAAATATCAATAACTTGACATACCTTTGGATTCGATGACAGCCTTATGGTAACCTGATTTAATTCGCCAATCACTTCAACTTGTGATCGATCTAACTGGAATATTCGCACAGAAGATTTTTGTGGTTGAATGTTCAATTTTGCACATATTGATTTTGGTAGAATATTAAATGAAGTTCCAGAATCCACTAAACAATTATGCAAATTTTTATTGAAAACTTCATAAGTAAGAAGAAATGGAGGAGTATGAGATCTCGACCTTCCTCCAATTAAAGTGATATTTTCTAGATCAACTTTACTGATTGCATTAGCTGGAGGCCTTCCCATCTCGTTGGAATCTTGAGAAATTACAGGATCGGGTAAAGGTTTTTCTGGTACATCATGTAATTCTTTCAAAAGTACCTTTTGTTGGTGTTTTTACTTGCTCAATTCATAAAAAGTGATGTTAGCCCTAGTCTTCTTCATGTCTTCTATGATATTATACTCCATTTCATCTGGGACAATCAGTGTTATTGATGGAATTGATGAATCTGTCTGGAATGGGCTGGTTTGAATTGCTTTATATGTCGTTTTCTTGAGTGCAACTTTGTCCTTAGTCAATGAGCTTGTGCTCCTTGAATTAGGAGTAGGTTGAGGAGGATCAAGTTGATTTCTACTTCGAGTGCTAACTGGGGATGCTTCTTGATCTTCCTCATCTGGGAGGATGAAATCCCACATACCTTGTACTTCTACAACTTCTTCTTCATCGGTAGTTTCTTCTGTAGCAGTTTCCTCTTCTTCTTCTTCTGATTCAGCATTAGTAATAGCATTTGGTGGCTTTGAATCAGTTGAAGGGTTTCTTCTAAAAGGCTTGAAAGACTTTTTAGAAGATGTTTCTGCCACTTGTTTCTTAATGTCAACCATTTAGTTAGACATGGTTTTCAAAACTTTATGCAATCCTTCTAAATCAAATGGATCTTTTGATTGTTTTTTCTTGGGTTCTTCCTTAAAAGTAACTTTCTTGGATTTTCGTTCTTCTATCGCATTTTTCTTTTCTAAAGCAATGATACGTTTCTCTACTGCTATTTCCTCCTTCATGTTTTCTGCTAAATTTGTTTTGTTATCCCTATCAACGAAGATTTCTATGTTTGATGGTAAATCAGAAATGTACCATTCACTTCACACCTCTTCGCTAGGCTTGGAAGCAGTAGGAATTTTGTTTAACAATTTATTGAAACGTGAATTGAAATCCTTGACAAGTTCTTTTGAGTCAGCTCTAAGATTAGATAGATCATTTATCAATGTCGTTGTAGACCCGCCATCACCAAATTTAGTCAAAAATTGATCTTGAAAGATATCCCAAGTAGTGATGGATCCAGATGGTAATGAGAAATACCATGATCCAGCTGATCCTTGTAGAGTATAGGGAAAAATTTAGACAACAACATCTTCATTAGTAACTCCATTGAGATTTATGAACAACATAAAATTGTTTATATGTTCTTCTGCTAGCATGCCTGCTTCAGGATTAAACTTAGGCAGCCATTTTTCAGGATAGGCTGGTAATTGACTCAAGGGTGTAGGCATTAAAACTGCCCCTGGATTATTCCATGGTATTTGGGCCATCGCTGAACTACTAACAGAGGAAAGTGTAGAAGATGATATCTGTGATTGGGAAGATGAGGATATTACAATTATAGATGATTGAGAAGGTGATGTGGAAGTTCCAGTGGAGTGAGGGACAATAGTCTGAAGTGGAGGGGTGGACGGTTGAATTCATGGTGAAGAGGTTGAGATGGATGATGATGATGAAAGAGTCTCGCTATTAGACCCTTTAGGTGATTTCCTTACTCTTTTCCTTGTAGGTAGAGGTAACTCAGTTGGCTGAATGCCAAGCTTTTCACTCTGTAATCTGGTAAGAGGATGAGCAGGATTATATTGCAAAGTTACACTGCCTTGAGATTTATCAGATCTTTGAGGTGATATTGAAAATCGTTGAAGTTTATGAATCAAAGATTCAACTTCAGGAGGTTCAATAGCAGATTCTTCTGAAAAGTCAGGGTTTATAGCAGTGTCTGTTCTTCTTTCGACTTCTGGCTCTAGATTTAAAATTTCTGAGTGTGATGGAGAATTCGGGGGAGATGGTGAGGGTGATTTACTCTCAGAATGGTATTTAGATTTAGATTTAATTTCCATTCATAGTTCGTGGCCCTCCTTCTAGCGCCAAATATATTGAAGCCCCGAAAATCGAATCTACAACAAGGGGGATACCCACCCGGTTCGGACCTTGGTTAGCAGCTCCTTTTCCGTTTGGTGTAGTGGGTCCGACTGGGGATAATGGGACCAGTTTCCCAATATGTGTGTGTGTGTGTTGAGAATAGATATTTCCTTTCTAAAAAGGTTCCTAAGTGAAATTATTTTATTCTATTTCTAATCTAATCATATGCAAATTGTATTCTAATTAAAACAGAAATATCTAATTCTAAACTAAACCCGGGATAAGATCTTGTTTATGCGATCTAAAATGATTTCGAATAACAATCGGTAATAAAGATCATTCAATTGCTATAAGAAAATAATTCAATAAAGATAAACCACTTCATATAAAAAGTTAGATGAAACAGTTGTGAAAAACATATCGCATAATAAGTTATTCATACATTAAGCATAAACAAATAGTCATCACCGTACAAAAGTGCCAAATGATAACTGAAGCATTCAAGCATCAATATATAAATAAATGAACATAAATATCACTTTTAACACAGAAGAAGAAAAAGTTAAGAGATAAAAGTACCATTTATAACTAATTCTACTCATGAGCTAGAAGCAATAATGATTTATCTCCTCCTAATCCAACATCTACTAAGAGTACAGAAATGCAACATCAGTAGCAGATATTAGACACAAATATCAATAAATCTCGTTCCATTCATTCATCAAAACCTCCTCTGAGGGTGCAAAAGTGCATGTTCTGAGGACAAGTTTTTGACAAATTTTAGGACCCTTCTCTAAGTCCATGAGAAGGGTTTAAATACTACTAACTAAATCTAATTATAGTTTATTACAAAAATTTAGGATTCGGTTTAAACGACCGTCCTTTTTCTAGGAAAAAAATAAGTAAAACTAACACTAAATCTAAAACTAAAATTAACAACTAATCTACTTGTGAATCTGGTCTTTGAATTTGCAAGCATCCAGCATTGATTTGAGAAGAGGAGGCTGGCCGACTTCAGATTTCAATTGTCCTGAAAAAACGGAGTCGACAAGTGCTAGCACCATCTTCTCGGCAGAATTAATGATGCAATTAAGAGCGCTGCATTGGCTGTGTGGTTTAACCAGACATGCCCAGTAAGAATCCCAATTTAATTTTGTCAATTATTGAATTGATTTTTCCTTTTCCTCAGCTTTTTTTTTCCACTCTGTTTGCAATTCCTGTGCTTGTGGTAGGTATCCTGGAATAGTTTCTGAAATCAAATTAACCTTGTGAAAATTTTCATTTACACAATCAATAATGTTGCTTGCTGTTGTAGATGCTTCCTCTGCTGCTTTTTCTGCCTCTCCAAACCATCTTGCAATAGGGAGAATGTCTACTTCTGCTTCAGGGGAGAACCTTGGAGCATCCTTATTATACAACACTCTGTACAATGGCAACATTATGCCATGGAAAATTTTGTAAAAATGAGGAATGAACTTTGATTCCCACAATTCTTTGTGATAAACGTGAACGGGTAGGGGATCTTGAATTGTCCATTACAAACCCATTAAAGGGAACTTAGAAACAAAGAAGATTGAATCCATAACATAGGCAGATAGATAAAAAGGATGATAAATCCTCTGGGAGACAGTCTGTTTAGACCGGTAATTGAAAATAGCTGTGGCTAAGTTATCAGACAATATTTTAGCCCAATTCACAATGGTAGCATTAACAACAGCATTCAATAAGGGAAGCCATTCAGGCAAAAACTTATTAATGTCAGGCTTTCCAAAAAGCCTACATAACATAGCAGCAACAAAACAATATGGAGAGGTGAGTGAACTAGTACTGTACATACCGTGTTTATCTTTTTTCAGTGGTTCATCTCTTCTGGACCATTCTTTAGTGCATTCCGCTAAGTTTTCATTTTCCTTGGCAAACTTCTCGATAAATTGTTTGTTGTAAGTTGCCTGAGGTTTCGGCAAATGATACATAAGCCTCAAATATTCTGGAGTAAACGACCCAATGAGCTCTTGACCTTGAGTTTTAAATTGCCTGTCTGTAATATCAGTGCTATCCAGCACCCATTTCACCATGTCTGTATATGGAAGAATCCTAGGTCTTGCTGCTATTCAGTGAAAAAATGAACAAGCCAGCTCTGTAAGAGATGCTTCAGAAGAATTACTTGAGCCCGTAGTAGCCGTAACATCCATTACTCTTGGGTTTTATTCTTCAAGCAAATTAAACATACCTTCCCAAGTGGTGATACCAACATCTTTGTTGCAAGCAGTGTCTGCGTATAAGGAAGCCATCTCTTTATTTCCAGAACTCGGAGCCTTCTCTTTCCTTCCCATAATTCTCTGAATATCGCTTTGTATAGTCTTCTGTTATTTGTGCCTACAGTTTTACGAATTAAGTGAGAATAATGATATGAGAAAGGTGACGGGATAGTTTTAAATGCTGAAGGCGTATGAAATATATTATTTTAACGTGAAATAACCTTTCAATCAAAACAAAATCCTTTTTCATTAATAATTGGCAATCCATTCATTAACTTGACATTAAAGCGCATAACGGGTCTCGATTTACGAAAAGATTTTCTTCGTACAACGAGCTTTAAGAATCTGCGATAATGCGATCTGCGATTTGCTTTGTAATATCTCAAAAACGCAATATCGCAGATCGCAATATCTGCAAATTGAAATCATCACAAAATCGCAACTATCGTAAATTGTAAACTCGTAACATCGCAATATCGCAATTTCTATAACATCGCGAAATCGCAATATCACAAAATATAACATATGAAAAATATTCGTTAATATATTTTCTGTGATATGCGATTTGCGATGTATATTTTTTTGGATCGCGCTTATCGCAATTTAGAAGATTCTGCTTTGCAAAAGATATCTTGTACTTTTTTGCGATGGATGCGATATTTTCTTCAAAGAATAGGTTTTATTCTAATCTATCATAAAATTAAGTCTATTTTAAATATTTTTCAAGGAATTTTCTTAAGTTAATGATAGTAAGTTTTATTTGAAAAAGAAAACAAGCACTAATTAATTTTTTGGATTTTTTAAACTAAGGGTCCCCACTTATTTAGTATTATTACTAATACTAAATAAGAAAGGGGGTTTTTTCTGGCCACAACAGGTCTCAAACAAGCTCCAAGGGCATGGTATTATCATCTTGACAAATATCCTCATCAACAAGGAATTTCAAAGGGGTCTGCTGATAGCAACTTATACACAAAAACTGAAAATGATAAACTATTGATTGTGGTTGTGTATGTTGATGATATCATTTTTGGAAGTAATGAAGAGTCTATGAGTCAGAAATTTGCTTCTGTTATGCAGCAAGAATTTGAAATGTCTTTACTTGGGGAACTAACATTCTTTCTTGGCTTGCAAGTGCAACAAGCAACATATGGCATATTCTTATCACAAGTAAAATACCTCAAACAAATCTTAAAGAAGTATGGCATGGAAGATTGCAAACCTGTAAATACACCAATGATAACTGGATGTAATCTCAGTTCTAATGATGATTTCCCCACGGTGAATCAACCGGAATACATATCTATGATAGGAAGTCTACTTTATCTCACTGGGACAAGACCAGACATCATGCATGCGGTTGGGATTGTTGGATGATTCCAAGCTAATCCAAAAGAGTCTCACCTTCAGGCTGTGAAAAGAATATTCAAATATCTACAAGGAACTCAAGACTTTGGACTATGGTATCCAAAGAATGCTGATCTTACTCTTCATGCTTACACTGATGCAGATTGGGCTGGAAATTTTGATGATCGGAAAAGCACTAGTGGTGGTGCATTCTATATGGGGCCCCGGTTGGTATCTTGGTTCAGCAAGAAGCAAAGCTCTATTGCCTTATCTACAGCAGAAGCAGAATATGTGGCTGCCGCATCATGTTGCACTCAACTTCTCTGGATGATGCAAACCTTACAAGACATTCAAATCAAATGTTCTCCTCCTATCTCCATTATGTGTGATAATACAAGTGCCATCAGTATTTCAAAGAATCATGTTATGCATTCCAAGACCAAGCACATTCCCATCAAGTATCACTTCTTACATGAACAAGTGCTTGAAAAAAAGGTGAAGTTGGAGTATGTTCCCTCCAAAGAACAAGTTGCTGATATATTTACCAAACCTTTACCCAGGGAAGCATTCGAATATCTCAGACAGAAGCTGGGAGTTGTCTCTGCCTCTCAGAATATCAGATCTTCTTAAATTCAAAAGATTAAATTGGATACGTGGATTTCCTGAAGGACAGTCGCGTATATACGCGAGTTTATACATAGAAAACCACGTATGGGTGTTTGCTGACAATTTTTTTTTTTGGGTCAGCATTCTTCAGCACAGCTGTGGCGCTGTTGGGTATCTCTGGTGATGTTCCAACTCTCATACTTCTGTTTCATTCTCTAATGCTTCTGATGAAGATGCCTTTATGATTTGTTGTTCAGGATGCACAGGCTAAGGGGGAGCATTGGTCATGTGGAAAGGATGCATTGTTGGCATTCTATTTATTTGTTGTAGTCTGATCTCATGCTTGAGAATATTTGATCTTGATTGTATAATTCATTTCTGTAATTTGATGAAAAAGGTCATGTTGAGACCTATGATGTAAAATTGTAATATTCAGTCATGTAAGGACTTGTTCAAATTTGTAAACCCACTTGGTTGGGTAATTGAGTCACATATGTAAATCCACTTGGTTGGATCATTGATGTAAGTATGAGTCCTTGGTGATAGGAAAGGTCATAGAGTCATGTACTTCATTGAAAAATTATGTTTGAAGATGCAGCATGATCTCAGGGGGAGCATGGTATTGTCGGTACAAAGGATCTTGATCTACCCTTTGCCCTTGATGTCAAAGGGGGAGAATGTTGTAATGTTGTTGCTGAATTTATTTCTGGTCATGGTTGCCATCAAGTCCAAAGGGGGAGATTGTTGGCAATATGATGCAATGAGTTGTCCTTGATGGAAACCTACTTGATGAAGCTGTCCTTGATGGAAACTAACTTACTGAAGTTGCCTTTACATAGCAACCTATATATTATAGATGTAAGAATGATGTATCTACAGAGAAAATAATTCCAGTAAATGCCGAAGAAATGATAAATATAATATGTCACAATGTATACGCGCTTTTGTAAAGGCCAAGTCGCGTATACACGCGGATAAGTACGTCCCAAGTCGTGTATGCCCTTTTGCGCTCCAAATTTATAATACCAAGGGGCATTACCATGGTTTTGGCACACAGTATTGAGCGTTGTATGGTTTATTTGATTCCATCCAAGAATACCATCGGAAGTTGTGTGGTTTTGGCTCATGGTATTGATAAAGGCTAAAACTATATAAGGAGAAGAGGATCATAGTGCAAGGTGTGCATGTGTAAGGGTTGTTGATGAATAAATTCCTCTAAGGAATATCTGCATGGTTGAACTCTGTTCTTAATTGATAGATCTGAATCTATGATGCACCTATGGATATGGTGAAGGTTCAAGATCTCTAGATCTAGAAATGATGAATCTCTAGGATGATCTGCAAAAGAAATGATGAAGACCTAGTGCAAGTCTGATGAAGAAATTGAAGAAATCTAGGTAAGTTTATAGATCTGGTCTGTTCTGCAAAATTTATCTTTTACAGATCTATACGCTAGTTTGTCTTGGTAAAAGCGCGTATATATGCGGGTTCTCTTCATTAAAAGCGCGTATGGAAGTTAGGGCTTTTGAAGCTTATTTACAGATATTACTTTTGTGATTTTTGTTTTCTCTCTGTTGTCGGTCAATGAAATCTACTTGAAGTTCTGGGTTGATTGAATATGGAGTATGTTGTTGATTTTATAATGAACAAATCTAATCAATGAGTGAGAAAACATGGTTAAATTTGACTAACTGTCTAAAGGTTCTGCATTGCTGAGAAGGTGTCTGACTGAAAGCCTTAGATCTGAATCTGAGATTGATCACATTCTGAAAATCAGTATTCTCAGAAGTATACGCAGGTTGATACGAAGAAAAGCACGTATACACGCAGCTTCAGTGAATAGAAGTGGTGTATGCATTTCATGTTATGCAAAATAATATGCATAGAGGCATACGCAGGTTGGTGAGCAGGAAAGCGCGTATACACATGGCTTCAGTGAATAAAAGTAGCGTATGCTATTTGAATTAATGAATGTTCAGGGTTGAGTTTGTATCTGCATATCTATTCTGAAGTCTGGGTTATTTCTGATATTTTGGTTATAGTGGTCTCACTATTCTGTTTGAAGTATTGGGAAAATTATGTTTGTTGATGTTAAGTGAAGGGTTGTGTTGAAGTTGTTTGATCCAGTATGAAAATTGATGAAACATGGTCTGCAGTGGGTCTGAAGGTTGAAGCCTTCAATATGGCAGTAGAAGCTCTCATCCAGTAGAAGTTGGTGTTGAAATCAGGGGGTTGAGGCTCCCTTCCAGGAGAGGCTGGTAAACGATATCAGGGGTTTGGAGCTCCCTTATAGTTGTAGCTGGAAAACGAGAGAAGGTTGCAGCCTTCTACAGGTAGAAGCCTGCATACTGGTATAATTCTGCATCATTACAATGTTGTAAAAGGTTTCCTATATAATAAAGATTGAAGACAGAGACGACATCAGCAGTGGTTTTCTCCCGATTTGGGTTTCCACCTTAAATCTTGGTGTTCATGTGTGTGATGCTTTATACTATTGTTTACTGCTCATAACGTCTGATTATCTAGCCTTATTCATAACTGATAAATCTGTTTAAAAGACTGATTCTCTAAATCTGAAAGATAAATCAGTATACGCTAGTTTCCTTCTATATTTCCGCGTGCATACGCTAGTTCAGTTCATAAAAACCGCATATGGAAATCTACTCAAAGAAAAAGTAAAAAGTTTTCAGTCAGCTCTAAATACTAATTCACCTCCCCTCTCAGTATTTTTCCCAACAGACCAATGCATGTTCCCATATAGTATCACATAAGCAATCATACATGGAAACTACACAGGAATGATTGATATGTGACCTAAAATAAAAAATCAGTGCATATACAATATGTAAGCAAGTGTGCATGAAAAATACATAAGAGTGAATGACACATAGCTAGTCATATACTCATGGAAACACATGTCAAAAACAACATCATCAACACTTCCATGGTGACACCACTGCCACCATGTCCAAGAAAACATGTATGCAACAAACACATAGACCACAAGCATACTAAATGCATATGCAACCAACATAAATGCATGACCAACACACTTCCCATACAGTCTGGGGGTTGAACCATGCTCTGATACAACTTTGTAACACCATTTTCCAACATCTACCCAAGTAACCATCCAACTGGGGTAAACATGTGATGAGAGGCTACTGATATGAGATTCAACCTCATATATGAATTTGAGGAAGTGGAACCGACGAAAACATGACAAACAATCCTTACACTGCATCATTGACATCCCCAAGAGGTAACCCAATCTTCCAGGGCCCTGTTACTTGAGGGGGAACTGATTTTTAACCCATTTGAGGCTTATTTGTAGGCATGTAAGGGAAAGGAAGCAGTTATATACCCTTATCCGCGGGCTTACCTTGTCAAGGCCACAGTCAGGGTCCCAAAAGGACACTACTGTGCCTGCAACTCTAGGATTCATGCCACATTTTTAGCCCTTGAGCCCAGGTCACTGCCCATAACTTCTTGTAACTTCAAGAGAGGATAAATAACATTAAAAAAAATACATGGAAGCAATCACATCATCGAGAACTCATCTGACCTAACCCATCCATGAAAGGAATTTCGTCAAACCTGTCATAAACATTTCATCTACAAGTGTAAACAACGTAATTAGCATTGGGTTCTAATACTTATCTGAAAATCAATAAGAAGAATTTTTCACTTACATCATAAGCTACACATTAGGGGAATTTTGAGGTCTAAAATGGGCCTCTTAAGAAAAATGTACAACAAAAATAAAATTTATAACAACCAATAGGATTCAAGATGATGATTTCAACCATGGGGGATGATTTACCATTTTTTAAATAAAAGGGTAAAAATATTAAAAAATAATAAAATAATAAAAGTACTTTTTCAACTCTTATTTTCAACTTATCTCCCACAATTTTTACTCAAATTGCAAGTGGGATTACTCGTTGGATGCAAAATTTAATTCCTCATCCAAGGAGTACCCATGTTGCATACTTTCAATGAACCCTGCTACATGAAAAATGGGAAATACATAAAAAAAACGTGATTACAATCACATTTTTTATGTATTTCTCATTTTTCATGTAGTAGGAACCATCGAAAGTATGCAACATGAGTACTCCTTGGATGAGGAATTAAATTTTGCATCCAACGAGTACTCCCACTCAAAATTTGAGTAAAAACTTTGGGAGATAAGTTGGAAATATGAGTTGAAAAAGTAGTTTTTTCATTTTTCCCTCTAAAATTTGATGATGTCATCAAATCTTATTTGATTTTTTCCACTATTATTTTATAATTTCCTTAGGAGGCCCATTTTAGACCTCAAAATTCCCCTAATGATAAAAATAATTTTACCGTAGATACATTGTCTATTCATTTAGAGGAAAAAACATAGATAGAGCTTGTTAGAGTCCTATGTTCTATAGTAAATCAAGAGTTGTCAATCTTCCAAGTTAATCAGAGTCAAAAGTCAAATTTTGGTCCATTCTAGCAAAATTTTCCAAATCATAAGGCAAAGAGTATGAGTCACTATATAGGTGTCATTGCTACTCCCAGTCTAAAAAATAAGATCATTTCATCATGGTAGGTCATCACCATATTTCATGAGTCTTTTGATTAATCATGGTCAGTAAAGCCTATCAATCATACTTGCACCTTCTTTCCTCAGAGATTAAGTTAAAATTCTGCTGCTAGGGTTTTCTCAGCGCTTTCTGTTTTCCGTGGTTCATAGCTTCATTCAAAAGTTAAAGGAATTGGTTTTAAGCTCATACCCCCTTCATCATCCTTCACTAATAATTTCCCATCAATCCCCTCATCAAAATTAGTTCATTTCCTTAATTTCCCAAAAAACCCTAGAAATACGTTGTGCTTTTACCCTAGCTTTGTGTTTTGGAATACCAAAGCTGCAATGGTCTCCAATTCAGTTGAGGATGGCCAATCAACAAAATATAATTCTTATGGGAAGGTTACCAGGACTGATAGTAGACATCGAGGGAGTCTCCATTGTTGCAGTCTTTGAGGTAATTTAAATTGTAGATGATAGCAATCCTTTTCCAGCGCTGCTTGGATTGGATTGGGCTTTTGATAGTGACATGATAATCAATTTGAAGAATAGGAAGATGGCGTTTGAAAAAGGCAACCTGAGGGTCATTATCCCTTTAGACACGTTAGAGGGATTACGTTATACAGATCCTGTCCGTAATGAGTACTATGAAGTAGACATTGACAATATCTACAAGATAACAACTAAGGAGGAAGATTGGATTAATCCCACTGTAAATGAAAGGCTAATCTAGAAACAAGAGAGTTCTTGTACTTCAGATTTTGAGGAGGAGTTGGAAAATTGGCAGAAAAGGGTACATGAATCATCCACCCGATGATGTAAAAGAATCACAAGATCACCATGTTGCATATCTTCAGAGGTATGTGATCTACTTTATTATGATGGGATAGGATATGTAAGTCTTTTTCTTGATAAATTTGAAAAGGAAGTACCAGAAGAACAAAGATTCCAAGCTTTGGATGCATCCCTGAGGTCTACATATGTTATATGGTGGGGCACTCATAAAGAGAATATAGGGAGTTGGAAAGAGTATCGTAGGCTAATGAAGATCATATTTAGCCCAGTAAAAACTAGAGTCAACGTAAAATATGATGGCAAGGCTAAACACTACTGATGAGATCCATCAATAGATATATTTGGGGGGTTTAATGTCACCTTTTTTCCTTCTTAAATCTATTTTTCTTGCATTTTTATTGTTATTTGGTTTTATGATGCTAGTATAGGTGGTGATTAAGGCTAACATACTATGGGTGCATAATATGAGGTTGAGTGCAAAACATCATGAGTAATTGGAATTATTTTTGAAGATTTTATCATAAAGAATTGAAGGAGACAACAAGGAGAAATTATAGGAGGATTTTCCACCCTCCTTAACTCTCAAAGGAAGCCAAAGTATCCCCAAGGATTCTCTCCAATAATTCGAATTCTAGAGGCAACCAAGAAACTCAAATACCAAAGTGCACTAAATCTATGTTTACTTGGATTCAAGTGGACTCAATCACTATTTCCAAGGGAGTTGTTGGTAGTTGCCCTGTAGAATAAATAGAGCAGAGCTAGAGCTAGAGCTAGGAAGGATTCAATTCTATTGGGAAATTTTCTGCAAGCTATTGAGTTTTTCTATGATTGCACGGAGTGATTCAAACTTTTAGAAATGTATGAGACTATTATTTCACGAAATGAGCAGATTGATTTCATCTTACTGATTTAGGTTCAATAGATCTAGGTTGTGGGTTAGGGTCCAATCCATGTGCCTCAGCCTCTCTATTGTACTTTTCCTTTGCTTGCTCTCATTAGATCTTCTTTCGATAGTTTCATTGTTGTTTAGTTTTTCTTTCAGTTTGTTGTAGTATTTTTTTATTTGCTTATGAAAGTAATAGAATAGAGGAAAACTCCAAAAGCTGTGGATCGAGCCTTCCCCTCTCATCTCTGTCAATAGAGCTCAAGGAGGGTAGACCTTTCCCCACAGACCAAAAATTATTTCTTGCATATGATTTCTTGGAAATAGATTATATTAGTGCATGTATTTTCATGAACATGTTGTCTATATTTCTTGCATAAATAGGTAGGTTGATTGTAGGTACAAGCATCTTCACCTAGAAGAAGTTCATTGACACCTCCCCGCTTCATTTTCTCATACATCTTTGTTGTTACGCTTCTATTCCCTTGTATTTCAATTATTGCAGCCGCCACACCCTTTTATTCCCAAAAACACTTCAAAATGACTAAGTATGCTTTATATTCCTTCATTTTCACATTTCATGGCTATCACAACCATTTTAACAAAAAATACACTTCAAAACCTTATAGGTTGACCTCTGCCATTTTCTTCTCAAATTTCACGCTTATCGCATTTCACATATCGTAGATCCTCCTTGCTCTCCCTTCCATTTTCCTGCTCGTGATTGCGATTGTGATAACCCTTCCACCTTACGACTTACAAAAATTTCCTTTTCACTCTATTGCAAATCGCTTTTTCCATTGATCCCCCGTTAATACTTCACTCCCGAAACTCTGATTGCGAAGATATATTCCACCACACTGTTAGAGCCTTGTAATTTTTAATATTGGCAAGATCAAACGACAGAGGACAACATCAAACCACTTTGGAGTCCATGACATAGCCTTCCTAGACTCAGAGAGGGATCTCTCTGTTTTTTATGATTTAATTTGATAATTCTAAATTTTGATATTAGGCTCGTTACGGTGATGGGGGTATTGATTGTTTTGATTGATTGTGTGGTTGGACACATAGAGCGGTGAAACTTAATCCATTGGGCTATGGAGTCATAAAAGGCTGAATTGTGCATCAACTTTTCAAGGGCATTCACAGGGAAAGCTAACTATGTAGGCTGGATATTACTAGCAGTGTGAAATGGGAAAAGAGGAGGATATTGAGGTTCAACAAAAATGCAGAGCAGACCGTCTCTGAATTCTACATTCGGGTCTCAGAGGAAAACATTAAGATAACAAATAGAGATATAATTAAGGTGCTCTCTTAGCAAATCTTAATCTAAATTTTATGTTTTGAAATCAGATAAATTGATGCACAACATGAAAAGATAGAGGAAAATCATCAACACAGAGGAAATACATCACCATTAACATAGCTCAAGAATCCTATGAATGGTCTCTTATTATTGATGCCCAACTCATACAGTTACAATGTTCCAATACTTCTTACAATGCAAGTTTCAGCAGGGTCCAATTTTCCAACCCCTGATACTTCTAAAGTATGCAATATTTATCTAAAGACTAAGTTGGTTGCCCTAATTTACTTGGAAACCTTTCATTGATTTCAATTTAGAAGAAAATGGACAAGTGTGGCCATGCAAGACCTGAGTAGAAATCACTGAAGACAACAAAACCTCTGGAATTAATTTTGGGCAACACTTCATAGATCCAAATGCTTCGATGGCTCTTCGTAGGATCAAACAATAAGCTTGGAGGTGGTTGTGATGGTCACAAAAAGGTAACCAGTGGTGGCTCTGACATCTAACCCTGATTTTCAGAAAACTGGAATTTAGTAATTAAATCTGGTGCAACGCTAGTTACTTTTCATTATTTGGGTGATTATGCTGATGTGTTCTGTATGAATGCCTTTTCCCAACTCGACCTCCTTTTCTTGTGCACCTTGTCGGGGATTATTCTATTACAAGTCCTTCTACCATGTTTTGGCATAATTCTTCATAAAATGGTGCACAAACCTCATTAGCCCAGACGTAAAGGGATGACGGTGGACGTGGTGCAACTGTAGTGGTAATGGTCAAACAAATGCGACGACGGTTTGGAGGACAACGAAAAAAGATTTTTGGAGGGGTTCTCTGGTGGTAAGCGGTAATAGAGAGGGGGGTGCGAAATGAATAGGGGAAGACACATGGAGGAGTGGGCTGTATCAGATACCACCCATTTCAGACCCCCCCCCCCCCCCCATGATAAAGTTTGAATATTGTGGGGAAGATGAAACTAGATAAGGGTGGTCAGATGTGGGGAAGAGAAGTAGAGGAGGTAGAAAGGTGGAGGGTGGTTAGAGACGGAATGACATGGCACACATGTGGGACTACCCACATCTCGTAGATCGCAAAATTTAACATGATGTGGCAGAGGTAAACTCTAAAACCTGCGAAGTGTGAAGTGTAGGGAGAGGGAGGTCACGTGGCAAGGGAAGGTGGGACCACCTGCATCGCAAATCGTAGATCTTAAGGTTTTTCTATGAGCGCGGGGGGGGGGGGGGGTAAACTCTAAAACTTGTGAAGTGCAAAGTGTGGGAAGAGGGACCCACCCACATCACACATCGTAATATTTATATTTTACCACACATCACAGAGTTTAGAGTTTTGTGGAAATGCGGTAAATGCTAAAACCTGCGAACTGCGATTTGTGCTATTGGATGATGATGTGGCAGGATGGAGATGGAGCCCATTGCATCGGCAGAGTTATAAAGTAGTGAAAGGTTTCTGTGGTAAGGTAAGGTTTATGAGGTCTCATAGTATATATGATATATTTACGTATTTCTAGTAGCCATGAAGTGGGGGGCGGAGCTACTATGGTAGGGAAAACTGCATCGTGACTTGAACAACATAACTTGCGAGCGCTTAAAAGGTAAGTTATAAAATGTGCGAAGTGCGATGCGCTGAACACTGAAAAGTGCAGAAAGGTGAAAGGTAAGGAAAATGTGAAATACAAGGTTTGTATGCAGATTTGGTAGTGTATAAAGGTTGTATGGGTCCCACCAAGTCGCATATCACATTTCAGAAGGTTTGTAGGAGACGACAATTAAAGGATTTTGGGATTTGGTCGATACGAAAGGCAATTTGCGTGTGCGGAAATGAAAAATAAAAAGGGAATGACTTAGGGGAAATGAAAATGAAAGGGATAAATGGCATGGTTTAATGATTTAGGTGAAATGGAATGAAATGAAAGTATGGAGTTTTCTCACCATCACACTTAATCAACAACACTTTCCTCTTTCAACTGAACTAAAGGCAGATAGATTCATTTGATGCTCTTGATAGTCAGGATTTTCCTTTTTTCCTAAAAATAAATAATACCCATGGAATATTATTTTCAGTATGAAAGAACTGAGGAAATAATAAGTCACCTTGTGATACTGGAAATATAGGATTCTAACAGTTGCTCCAGCTGGGGATGGCAACTCCTTCAGGAGGTGTCAAGAACATCGTAGACTAGTAGCCTGATACATTGGGTTGATCCCACAACTTGTATCTTGATCTTTCAGGAAAACTTAGTGACTGGAAATTAGCTGGATTGTTCCTTCTCACTTTGAATGATAAAAATAGACCACATGCTTGGCCAACCAGCTTATTAGCATACTGAAATATGAACTGAAACTACAATTGAACTTATCCACTGCAATCCATCAAGCTGAACATACTGCTGCACCTTGAAAACTTGAATGATGAGACCAGAACTAAGCTAAAACTAAAGTTTGAAACATATTGATATAAAAGTTAAAAGAATTCTAAAACTAAGATTTGAAAGATGCTCAGAGTGCTGAGCTTATTTGCACACCTACCTACCCTAATCTACTAAAATTGTTGCCTTTCTGTATGATACAATAATGCCAATGTACCCAGTCAAGAAATTGCCTTAATAATTCTTTCCTTTCAATTCTTTCCACCAAACTCAGAAACAAGCCTGTTAATGGCCTTTGATAAAGACTTCAACTTGATTCTCTTTATAGGAAGCTTGGTAAACCTAAAAAACAACAGAAATATTGGAAATGTATGTTGGCTTTGTGAAGAAAAACTCCTCCATATAGATAGCCACTGGATCAAGGTACTCTTGAATTATTTCTAGGTATTCTGACTTGGCCAACTCAGCTTCATATCGCAGTACTGCAGATGTGCTCTCCAGGTCTTCAATCAACTCGGAACATCTTTGCATGCTATATGATGAATGTTGTGTCAATACTTCTATTGGATCAGATAATGGAGAAGAATGTCTGATCATATCCATATCATAGAAGCTTTTGAGAGCATTATGAACACAGAAAGATTGAATTTGAAAGCATAAACCATCAAGTGCGTCTGCTATTGGGTCATGTGGTGCTTTAGATGGTAGTGTTGGTTCTTCTAAGACCTCGTGTTTTCTCTTATAAATATCAGCCGGGATGTGATCCTAATTCCATTTTATAATTTGAAATGCATTAAAGCACAAAGGTAGAGAATCAAACTGGATCAACCCATCATCTGTTTCAGACTCTGTAATTTCTTCTGCTACTTGACATTCAAAAGAACTCAAGGGCCGAACCCCCGGATCTAAAACAGATATTTTATCATCCCTGATTTCCTCATCTGATTGGTGAGAGAGTTATCTTCTCCTATGATTATCAACTAGAACATGATCCAAATTCCCTTTCACAATCTGAAATGGATTAAAGCATAAGGGTAGAGACTCAAGATGTGTTGACTCCTCCTCTATTTCAGATCTTGTGATTTCAAAATGAGTTAGGGGGAGAACTTACAGATCTAAAACAGGGTTTGTATCATCCATCTCTTCCTTGAATGATTCATCAGATCATTACTCCTACTTCCTATATGAAACCTACTTGTAATGCTCTCTTAAGAGTGATGCAAAAGATTTAGGAAGGAATTTTGTACTTGTTGGAAAAATTCTTGCATTTTCCTCCTTACAATCTTGCTCAACATGACTATGTACAGTCAAGCTCAATCTCAACCTTATAGTCTTCCTCTTGATAATCATATTCGAGATCGCTGCCTCTGTATGCAAGGTCATCTATCATGTACATTGTTGTTGAGGATTTTCCTACCTCCTTCTGATTTTGGACTTCATCTTTGGCTGTGTTGTGGATAGAGTACATGAAACAATAATTTTTTGTTTTAGAGTGTCCAAGATGGGTTGAAAAATACTTGGGTACATTGATGTTTTTCTTTTCCGAAACCAATGGAACATGGGGGATCTGAACAAAAATTTCCTCTTTTTTGCTATTCATATGCATCATTTCGTTGACTGTGTTTGTCAACATATCTAGTTTTATCTCTGAAGATATCAGCTGCTCTTTTTCTATTTTTTCCTTCTTCATTTCTTTTAACTTTGCTTCCCCATTCAGCAGGTTGGCTTCCACATCAACTTCCACATTTTTCATTTCTTCCAGGGCTGCAGGGTCCATTTCTCTTAACTGGAATTCTAGCTTTGGATCAAAGGCATCTAGGTAGTGCAAGAGAGCCCATATTGGGGGTGGCCTTATCTTAGCAGGCATCGAATAGTATGCCTTATTGAACCTGGCTGAAAAGTGTTGTACTGTCTCCCCAGGTTGTCTTTTTAAATGGTTATAAACCAATTTTTTACTTTACCTTTCAGTGACAGGGAAAAAATTCTGATACACACATCATCTTCTCCGACCTCAAACAAATCAAGGAAATCCTCAAGATTTTGTAAGTGATTTTCGGCAATGATCTTTGCTTTTTCTCCATCAAATTTGGGTATATTATTTATAAAATTTGCAGGGAGGTCATGGAGGATAGGTGGAAAAACTAGAGGCTTGTATCTATCTGGGACTTTTACACATAGGCAATACAACATGAGGCTTATAACCATTTGGGAATTCAACAAGAGAAGGAGATGTAGCCGGAGCCTCATGTTTCACTAGGTTTTCCACAAGTGCACGTGGTATGAGCACATGTGTATGACTATGTACATGATCTAAAATTTGGGGCTTATCTTTCTTAGGATCATTAATTTTCCAATGATCAATGTAAACCTTAGCAGTGTGCTCTTGATCGGGCTTTAAGTAGATATAACATAGTTATAGATAGAAAAAAAAAAATTCTTGAATCCAATTTGGGATTGAATACTTTCTCTTTCTAGGCTGGCTGGTCATGTTTCAGGTCCTTCCTCCAGTTGTAATATCCCCAAATAGGGACTGCTCAACCATGTATGCATAAAAAACGCATTTTCAAAAATATATGCTACAAATAATGAAATATACTCTTGGATCCCTTATATTAGACAATATGCAACCTAAATCCAAGAATAGAGCTGAAACAAATCAAACTAGGTGGGTTAAACAGACCTCCCACACCTAGGATATCTAAAAAAGGCTAAACCCCAAACACTACAACACATAAATTACTGTATAAAAGCGACTGTGCAGTCTAATGAGGGTTTGTACACATAAATAGTAGAGACAAATATATCTAATATTATATTAAATAAGATGGCTCAAGAACAAAGATCTAGAGAACCCGGAAAGGGTTTCTAGGTACACACCCAAATACAAATGGTGACCTTTAGCAAAAATACTGAATAATAACTGAAAAATGAAACAGGAGTGTAGAAGGCTATAAGAATGTAGATCTGATGCAAATATTATCAAAGGTCTTCCCCCATGGAAGAATCAACCCTTCAATCACAGGAAAACTCCCCGAAAGAGCCACAAAAGTCACTGCTGAAACTGCCCTCTAGAAATAATGCAATTCTAGAATGGAATAATGCTGTAAGTGATGGAAATGTGTTGGCCTACTGCCAAAGATCTGAAATCAGCCCAAGAGCCCTCCAAACTGATGCTCCAATAGAAGGAAACCTCTCTCCTATGCAAAACCAAGTCGGAAAGTGGGTTTCTCAACCCTCCATTGCAACACCCTGCAACTCAACACAACCTCCTGCAGAAACTGCGCTAAAACTGAAGACTGAAGCTTGGAACCAATGCCAGATGTGTGGAATGATAGATCGGGTCTCTCCCAAGAGCTACTCAAAGGGAAGAGAAGGAATTCCTGAATAGGAATACCTTAGTGCTAAACAACACCAATAATCTTAGCTAAACAGCTAAAGAGAGAAAAACTCTAAGTAGAAATAAAAATATAATTAATTAGCTAACCTCAAAATGGATTCCATACTCTTCCTTATAAACTAAGTGATCCTTCTCACCTTGGGTCTCACTCATTAGGGTTTCCACCATCACACAAACAATCTCCCTCCAAAACTAAGTTGTACCTTCATTAGAGCCACTCCTCTAAACTGCGCTGTTTGATTTGGTCAAGGTTGACCTCTTCAACCTGCTTCAGCCCTTTTCACACCTAAGGGTATTCAATCCAGCTCACATATAGTTGTCTAGGTTGAACCTCATTCATATTGAGTTATTTTTATTGTTGATCCACTCCTCCTATATTTATGTTGTTGACTTGGTCAAACTTGACTTTTTCCACATGCAAAGTGTCTCTGTTCACACATGAGAGTGTAAAATCCAGCTGGCATTAGGATCCCATTTCACACTATGAGGGATTTTATTCTTATTTTTGAAATGTATGGGCCTCCTTACCCATTTATTCATCTCCTAAATGACATCAGCAAAAGTTAATATTCCAATTTTCTGCATGCAAATTTTGGAATATTACACCAGTGGAGTATTTGAATGGAACTGATCTGAATTGGAGTCGCCAGGTGGATTATTTCAACTTTCTTATGTTTGTCTTGTTGTCCACCATAAAAAACCAGCTACCAATCTTGGAACATACTTGAATCATACAATATTTTGACTATGAATTCTGAGTTCTGGTGAAATATTAAGCTTTTCCAATAACTCATCCCCAGTATGGTTTCCATGATGTTAGCGCCCTGTAATTTTTAATATTGGCAAGAAAAAACGATAGAGGACAACATCAAACCTCTTTGGAGTCCAAGACCTATCCTTCCTAGACTTAGAGAGGGCTCTCTTTGTTTTTTATGATTTAACTTGATAACTCTAAATGTTGATATTAGGCTAGTTACAGTGATGGGGGTATGGATTGTTTTGATTGATTGTGTGGTTGGACAGACAGAGTGGTGAAACTTAATCCATTGGGCTATGGAGTCATAAAAGGCTGAATTGTGCATCAACTTTTCAAGGGAATTCACAGGGCCAACTAACTATCTAGACTGGATCTTACTAGTAGTGTGAAATGAAAAAGGAGGAGATTAAGGTTCAACATAAATGCAGATCAGACTATCTCTGAATTTTTCATTCGTGCCTTAGAGGAAAACATTAAGATAACAAACACAAACATAATTAAGGTGCTCTCTTAGCAAATATTAATCTTAATTTTCTGTTTTGAAATCAGAAAACATTAACATAGAGGATATACATCACCATTAACATAGTTCAAGAATCCTATGAACGTCTCTTATTATTGATGCCTAGCTCAAACAGTTATAGTGTTCCAATACTTCTTACAATGCAAGTTTCAACAGGGTCCAATTTTCCAACCCCTGATATTTCTAAGGTATGAAGTATTTATCTAAATACTAAGTCGGTTGCCCTAAATTACTTGACAACCTTTCATTGATTACAATTTAGCATAAAATGGACAAGTGTGGCCATGAAAGGCCTGAGAAAAAATCACTTACAGCAACACCACCTTTGGAATTAATTTTGGGAAACTATTCATAGATCCAAACGCTTCGATGGCTCTTTGTAGGATCAAACAATAAGCTTGGAGGTGGATGTGATGGTCACGAAGAGGTAACAAATAGTGGCTCTGACACCTGTCCCTACTTTTCAGAAAACTAGAATTTAGTAATTAAATCTGGTGCAGTGCTATTTACTTTTCATTATTTGGGTGATTATGCCGATGTGTTCCGTATGAACGCCCTTTTCCTGACTCGACCTCCTTTGCTTGCACACCTTGTTGTGGCTTATTCTATTACAAGTCCTTTTATCGTTTTTTGGCATATTTCTTCATAAAATGGTGCACAAACCTCATAAGTCCGGATGTGAAGGGATGATGGTTGACGTGGTGCAGCAGTATTGGTAATGGTCAAATGAATGCGGTGGAGGTTTGGAGGACATCAGAAACAAATTTTCGGAGGGAGTCTCAGGTGGTAAGCGGTAATAGAGAGGGGGCTGTGAAATGATGAGGGGAAGACAAGTGGAGGAGTGGGCAGTATCGGATACTGCCCATTTTGGAACCCCCCCCTTCATGATAAAGTTTGAATGCTGCGGGGAAGTCGAAAATAGATAAGGGCCGTCGGATGTGGGGTAGAGGAGTGAAGGAGGCAGAAAAGGTGGAGGGTGGTTACAGATGGAATGACGTGGCACACAGGTGGGACTGCCCGTAGCCCACATATCACAAAATTTAACACGAAGTGGTGGAGGTAAACTCTAAATCCTGCGAAGTGCAAAATGTAGAGAGAGGGAGGTGATGTGGCAGGGAAAGGTGTGAATGGCCACATCGTAAATCGTAGATCCTAAGGTTTTTCTATGAGCGAGGGGTGAGGGGGTAAAATCTAAAACTTGTGAAGTGGGAACTGTAGGGAGAGGGACCCACCCACATCGCACATCGCAATATTTATATTTTACCACACATCGTAGAGTTTAGAGTTTTAGGGAAATGCAGTAAGTGCTAAAAACTTCGAAGTGTGATTTTCGCTATCGGATGATGATGAGGAAGGATGGAGATGGAGCCCACTGCATCGGTAGAGTTATAAGGGCGAAATATTTCTGCGGTAAGGTAAGGTTTATGAGGTTTCATAGTATATATGATATATCTACACATTTCAAGAGGCCATGAAGTGGGGGGTGGAGCTGCTATGGTAGGGCCAACCGCATTGCAACTTGAACAACATAACTTGTGAGCGCTTAAAAGGTAAGTTATAAAATGTGCCAAGTGTGACGCGCTAAAAATTGGAAAGTGTGGAAAGGTGAAAGGTAAGGAAAATGTGAAATAAAAGGTTTTTATTTAGATTTGGTAGTGTATAAAGGTTGGATGGGTCCCACCAAGTCGCATATCGCATTTCAGAAGGTTTGTAGGAGACAGAAATTAAAGGATTTTGAGATTTGGTCAATGCGAAAAGAAATTTGAGTGTGTGTAAATGAAAAATAAAAAGGGAATGACCTAGGGAAAATGAAAATGAAAGTGATAAATGGTATGGCTTAATGATTTAGGTTAAATGGAATGAAATGCAAGTATGGATTTTGCTCACCATCACACTTAATCAGCAACACTTTCCTCGTTCAACTGAACTAAAGGCAGATAGATTCATTTGATGCTCTTGATAGTCAGGATTTCCCTTTTTTCCTGAAAATAAATGATAGCCATGGAATATTATTTTTAGTATGAAATAACTGAGGAAATAATCAGTCACCTTGTGATACTGTGAAATACAGGAGTCTAATAGTGGCTCCAGTTGGGGATGGAAACTCCTTCAGGAGGTGTCAAGTACATCATAGACTAGTAGCCTGGTCCATTGGGTTGATCCCACAACTTGTATCTTGATCTTTCAGGAAACTTACTGACTGGAAACTAGCTAGAATTTTCCTCCTGACTTTGACTGATAAAAATAAACCACATTCATGGCCAACTAGCTTATTAGCATACTAAAATATAAAATAAAACTACAATTGAAATTATCCACTGCAATCCATCAAGTTGAACATACTGCTGCACCTTGAAAAATTGAATGATGAAACCGAAACTAAGTTGAAACTAAAGTCTGAAACATACTGATCTGAAAATGAAAAGAAATCTAAAACTAATATTTGAAAGATGCTCAAAGTGTTGATCTTATTTGCACACGTACCTACCCTAATCTACTGAAATTGTTGCCTTTCTAGATGATACAATAATGCCAATGTACCAAGTCAAGAAATTGCCTTAATAATTCTGTCCTTTAACTGCTTTCCACCAAACTCAAAAACAAGCCCGTTAATGGCCTTGATAAAGAATTTCAGCCTGATTCTCTTTACAGGAAGCTTGGTAAACATGAAAAACAACAAAAATGCTAGAAATGTATGTTGGATTTGTGAAGAACAACTCCTCGATATATACAGCCACTAGATCAAGGTACTCTTGACTTATTTTTGGGTATTATGACTTAGCCAAATTAGCTTCATATCTCGGTACTGCAGATTTTCTCTCCAGGTGTTCAATCAACTCGGAACATGTTTGCATGCTATTTGATGAATGTTGTGTCAATACTTATACTAGATTAGATAATGGGGAAGAATGGATGATCATATCCATATCATAGAAGCTTTTGAGAGAATTAAGAACACAAGAAGATTGAATTTAAAAGCAGAAATCATCCAATGGGTCTGCTATTGGGTCAGGTGGTGCTTTAGATGGTGGTGTTGGTTCTTTTGAGACCTCATGTTTTCTCTTGTAACTATCAGCGAGGATGTGATCCCAATTCCATTTTATAATCTAAAATGCATTAAAGCACAAAGGTAGAGAATCAAACTGGATCAACCCATCATCTGTTTGAGACTGTGTAATTTCATCTGCTACTTGACATTCAGAAGAAATCAAGGAATGAACCCCCGGATCTAAAACGGATATTTTATCATCCCTGATTTCCTCATCTGATTGGTGAGAGAGTTCTCTTCTCCTGTGATTATCAACTAGAATGTGATCCAGATTCCCTTTCACAATCTGAAATGAATTAAATCATAAGGGTAGAGACTCAAGATGTGTTGAATCCTCCTCTATTTCAGATCTTGTGATTTCAAGATGACTCAGGGGGAGAACTTCCGTATCTAAAACAGGGTTTGTATCATCCATCTCTTCCTTGAATGATTCATTAGAGCATTCCTCCTCCTTCCTATTTTCAACCTGCTTGTAATGCTCTCTTAAGAGTGAGGAAAAAGATATAGGAAGGCATTTTGTACTTACTAGACAACTTCTTGCATTTTCCTCCTTACAATCTTGCTTAGCATGCAGGGTTTGGTTTTCGTATTTTCACGGTGGTGACCAAGCCTCTTCTTCCCATGGAGACAATGTTGGTTGCTCTGTATAGCCAACCTCACTCTCAACCTTATAGTCTTCCTCTTGAAAATCATATTTGAGATGGCTACCTCTATATGCAAGGTCATCTAACATGTACATTGTTGCTAAGGATTTTCCTGCCTCCTTCTGATTTTGGACTTCATCTTTGGCTGTGTTGTGGATAGAGTACATGAAATGATCATTTTTTGTTTTAGGATGTCCAGGATGGGCTACAAACTGCTTGGGTACATTGATGTTTGTCTTTTTCGGAACCAATGGAATATTGTAGAAATTATATATCATATGCATGTATATATCTAGATTCTCCTAATCTAAAAATATTTAACTTCTTACTAAATACAGAATCCTTCCACTTTTAATCTCTTGTGGAAATTTAAAACTCAATTGCAAACACATGAAGCAATAAAAAAAATAGCACATAACACAGTTGTTTTACGGGAAAGCCTGAAGTTGAAAACCCCAAATATCATATATTATGTATCATGGAGACCATGTAACAATCTCATACAAAGCTTAGTACATCAAGCTCTCAGTACAATCAATCGTCACACACTTACATGAAGAAATCTGCAAATCCATGCACTGATTTCTTGCCACCTGATAGCCTACCTCCACTGCACAGTCCAGACTGAAGAAGACCCTAGAATGGATTCAAATTGGCCTTGCCTTGACTGTGAAATCCTCATTGGCAACTCCAATGTGTGTGTGATGCATTCAATCCATCACTATAGTCATAACAGATAGTCCATCTCACCCTTTCACCTATCTCTCCACTAGGTCTCGACTGGAACTGAAATGCACTGTAGTTAATTGTTGTATTTGTTCAGTTGTTAGTGAGTTATTAGTTGTGAATTAATTAACTAATTAATTAAATTAACTCTCACTAGTGTATCTTTTAGTTAGAATAGATACAACTAGCTCAACTGAGTTTAACTCCAATAACTGAGTTAAACTGAATAAAAACTCCATGAACTACTCTTCCAACTCTGTCATAACTTTGCCACTTCAGTTGTAACTGAGTCCTCCATGCATGAACCACCAATAAACCCTAGGAATTGCATAATTCCTTCAGCCCACTGATTTTCCAAATTTGTTCACTGAAATAAAGTGCTCCAAGAGAATAAGTTGATGTTTATTGTCAGATTATTATTAAGAGCTAATAATAATCGACATGCATCTATTTTTAGATCGACGATCTATAAATGGACTTCGCCCAATATTCTAAAAATAGAATTTCATATATTTTTCCAACTTGACCAACCATCCACAAATAACATCCTGCAACTTCTGAAATATGATCACCATGTCTAAAAATAGACATAGTCTAAAAATAGATTTACACCTAAAAATAGCCTACGGACCACGTAGTGAAGGTGACTGATTTTCACTAAGCTTCATCATCTTGTTGAATCTCAACACTCCCTCTCAACAAGATAGGGATTATCCTTCACCCCGATCCTACCTCTATGGTATTCAAATTTTCTCCTACCGAGTGCCTTCTTCAGATTATCTGCATCCCGATATTCCGTAGGAATGTACTGAAGCAACATGATCTTCCGCTGCACACAACATATGATATGATGATACCGGATATCAATATGTGTATATCTACATGAAACATAGGATTAATCAAGAGTTTAATGAAACTCTGATTATCAAAATGTATCACTGTAGGATCTAAATGTGAACCGAACAAACCGACCAGGATCTTCCTCAGCCAGATAGCCTCACATGCAGCTTGACTTGTTGTGATGTATTCTGCTTCCGCTGAGCTGAGTGCCACGGATCTTTGTTTCCTACTGTACCAAGAAAATGCTGTAGATCCGATACTGAAAACCCCTCCCAATGTGCTATTTCTGTCTATTGGGCTACCTGCTTAATCTGCATCCGTGAAGCCATGCAACTTCACCTCATCCGTCTATTTGTACCATAAGCCATACTCATATGTGCCCCTAAGATACCTCAGGACATGATTTATTGCCTTCCAAAAGAGCTTGGTAGGCTTAACCATCGCTTGTGAAAGCTGGTTCACTGCATAGCATATGTCCAGTCTTGTATTAACTAAATACATGAGCGAACCCACCAACTATCGATAAACAGTGGCATCCAATACCTCTACTGATGTAGCATCCTCTTTCCTCCAATTTCTTGGAAGAGGAGTATTAATAGGCTTGCAGCCTTGCATGCGAAACTTCTCAAGTATCTCTCAAGCATACTTTCCTTGAGACACAAATAGTTCACCTTCCCACTGCCATATTTCCAATCCAAGGAAATAATGAAGGAGGCCTGAATCCTTCATCTCAAACTCCTTTGCAAGATCTTCCTTGCATGAGTGTATCAACTGCTCATCACCCGTTAGTATTAAATCATCAACATAAATAACAATGATTAAAAGCTTACCCTCCACCACAATTTGGTACAAGTTTGCATCCGCCTCACTCTTGGTGAAGCCAAGTCTAGTGAAATAGTTGTCGATACGTGTGTACCAAGCACGAGGTGCTTGTTTTAGCCCATACAATGCTATTTTGAGCCTGCACACATGCAACTCGCTGCTGAAGATCTCAAATCCATCAGGCTGCTCAATGTACACCTCTTCCTCAATGACCCCATTAAGGAACGTAGTCTTCACATCCATTTGATGAATGTGCCAACCCATCTGTGATGAGAGAGCAAGGATGGTCCTTATGGAAGAATACCATGCGATAGGTGCAAAGGTTTCTTCATAATCAATCCCCTCGATCTGTAAGAAGCCTTGGGAAACAAGCCTTGCCTTATACTTCTCGACGCTCCCATCAGCAGCTTGCTTTACATTGTAGATCCATCTTGATCCTACAACTAATTTACCCACTGGCCTTGGAACAATCTCCCAAGAACTTTTTCTAACAATGGAGTCATACTCCTCCACTATGGAATCTACCCATGTGGGCTCCTACATTGCTTCTTCAAAAGAAGATGGCTCTATCATGATACACTTTCTCATAAGAGCCATGTATCCAGTAAATCGGTCAGGTGACTGTCTCTGTCTACACTGTGATGTAGGGACTCCTAGATTCTGTGCCACATCAAGCTTCAGCCTCTCAGCTTCTGTGGTACACTTTCTGCCTGTTCTAATGTTTGGTTCTGCATGAGTGGAATCCTCCACACCATGGATCTCCTCCTGTGGCTGATCCACATCTAGAGGTTCATCTTTGGGAACAAGTAGCTCCCTCTCAAGCGACAATTTCATGTCTTTCACCTCATATAATTTTATATCCCGTCGCACCACATTCATTCGACTGTTTGGAAAATACACACGATAATTATGTGGTGTTTCTGTGTACCCCATAAAAATCCCAATTTCTACAGTCAGCTCCAGCTTCTTCCTAGTGTCCTTTGTCACGTGAATGTAAACAAATGACCAAAAATCTTCAAATGAGAAATATCAGGCTTCTTACCAGTAAAAGCTTCTTCAGGTGTACTCATGCCAAGTACTCTATGAGGACAATGGTTTTGCACATAAACCGCAGTGTTGCATGCTTCTGCCCACAAGTGCATCGGTAGGCCCTGGTCATGCAGCACCCACGATCATTTTTTTCTTCCTCTCCACAACCCCATTCTGCTGTGGGTTATGAGGCACTGTGAGTTCTCTTTGAATTCATTCTTTGCTACATAAGTATTTGAATTTGTTTGAGATATATTCACCACCATTATTGCTCCACAGAGCCTTCACTTGCTTCCTCGACTCCTTCTCCACCAATGCTTTAAACTCACAAAACTTTGAGAATGTTTCACTTTTCTTCTAGATGAAGAAGATACAACATCTATGAGAATATTCATCAACAAAAATAACATAATACCTGTGTTTTTTTGTTGAAGCAACCGAGAAAGGTCCACACACGCCTGTGTGAATTCTCTACAGGATCACCGAAGCACGGTTCTCCTTCTCATGAAAGGTGGTTTTAAAAAGCTTACCCATATTACATCCCTTGCACTGAACTGACTGCGCAAGAGTACCCTTGGGAAGTACAGTAGAAATATTCTACAAAATCTTCAAAACGCCATGGTGAAGATGGCCCAATCTCATGTGCCATAATTTTCCCTCATCCTGGCTCACCACTTCTTCTACTTTTCCCATCATTGTAGTGCATCCATCTACCTCTAGCTTGTAGATATTCTTAACTCGAATCCCTATCCTCTTGGTTTGACCTGTTGTTTTATGTCGCAGGAAATATTTTCCCTCACTGAAAACAACGTCATAACCTCTGTCTTCCAACATTGTGACCGAGACTAGGTTCTCCTTCAAACCTGGAACATGCATAACATATTTCAACAAAAATGGTTTACCTAAATCCCTCTCAAAGGTAATGGTCCCAATGTTAGTAGCACTGTATTGACCATCGTCACCCATCTCTATATGCATTTGGAGATCCTTTTCCTCCAAGTCACTAAAAAAATCCTTGTCTCCCATCATATGGAAAGACACACCACTATCAAGATACCACACCGATCCCATTGAGCTTGAAACCAAGCATGTGATCAAAGAGAAATCAAGTTCAAATTGTGAGGCTAAGGCCTCACCCGCTGCAGCTCCAGTAGCATCTCCCGTCATATGGAAAGACGCACCACTATCAAGATACCACACTGATCCCATTGAGCTTGAAACCAGGCATGTGATCAAAGAGAAATCAAGTAAAAATTGCGAGGCTAAGGCCTCACCTGCTACAAATCCAACAACCTTCTTGTTCTTCTTCTTCTGTGGGCAGATAGTAGTGAAATTCCCATGTTCGTGACAGTGAAAACACTTCATCTTGGATAAATCTTGCTTCTTGCCTTTGGCCTCGAATTTTGGAGGGAATTTATTCCCCTTTCATTTCCTTGCTTTGGAAGCCAAAGCACAATTCTCTTCATCATCATTCTTCGATGAAGAGCCATCCTTGGTACTTTGCCTTATCTCCTCCTGCACAAGATCCGACCAAAGTTGCTCCCAACCCGGTAGTTTCTCTCGTCCATTGACAGAGTCTTCGTAGCTATGCCAACTCTTCGAAAGCCCAAAGAGAGCCAAGATCACCAAATCATCATCATCGACAGTAATCCCCACACTTCCTAGTTCATCCCCACAGTGGACAAAATTCAAGAGATATTTTGGAATACTGTCGCCCTTCTCCATTTTTATTTTTCTGAGATTATCTTTCAGCGCCAACTTCCTCTCGTCGCTGCTGCTTTGGAGAAAATCTGTCAAATCCTTCCACATTGAAAATGGAGTGGATTTACTGTGAAGGCTGGAAACAATATGGTCCTTCACACCTTCCAACAAAATTCTTCTTGTCTTTGCTACCTTCTTTTTCCATGTGTCAAGTAATGTATCATCTCTAGAACGAGGCTTAGGAACATCGCTATCGATGAAATCCTTCAGTCCATTATCTTCCAGCACTACCTCCATCCTATCCTTCCAAGCTATGTAATTCGAGCTACCCTCAAGGGAATACTCCAATCGCAACCCATTGAAAGACATTTCAATGTATACTCAATTGTTGCACCAAGAAATTTCTGCAACAAATTCGAATTGTCCACCAGCACAAACTCAACAATTCTTCACAATTGCAATCTTCAAGAATTAACACTGTTGTGACACCATGTATAAATTATATATCATATGAATTTATATATCTAGATTCTCCTGATCTAACAATATTTATCTTCTTTCTAAGTACATAATCCTTCCACTGTTAAGCTTTTGCAGAAATTTAAAACTCAATTGCAAACACATGAAGTAATAAAAACAATCGCACATAACACAGTTGTTTAACGGGAAAACCTGAAGCTGAAAACCCCAAATATCATATATTATGTATCATGGAGATCATGTAACAATCTCATACAAAGCTTAGTACATCAATCTCTCAGTACAATCAATCATCACACACTAACATGAAGAAATCTGCAAATCCATGCGCTGATTTCTTGCCACCTGATAGCTTGCCTCCACTGTGCAATCCCTGTTGAAGAAGACCCCAGAATGAATTTGAATTGGCCTTGCATTGACTAATAAATCCTCATTGGCAACTCCAATGTGTGTGTGATGCAATCAATGCATCACTATAGTCACAACAGATAGTCCATCTAACCCTTTCACCTATCTCTCCACTAGGTCTCCACTAGAACTGACATGCACCGTAGTTAACTGTTGTATTTTTTCAATGGTTAGTGAGTTATTAGTTGTGAATTAATTAACTAATTAGTTCAGTTAACTCTCACTAGTGTATCTTTTAGTTAGACTAGATACAACTAGCTCAACTGAGTTTAACTCCAATAACTGAGTTAAACTGAATAACAATTCCATGAACTACTCTTCCAACTCTATCATAACTTTTCCACTTCAGTTCTAACTGAGTCCTCCATGCATGAACCACTAGTAAACCCTAGGAATTGCATAATTCCTTCAACCTACTGATTTTCCAAATCTGTTCGCTAAAATAAAGTGCTCCAAGAGAATAAGTTGATGTTTATTTTCGGATTATTGTTAAGAGCTAATAATAATCGACATGCATCTATTTTTAGATTGACGATCTATAAATAGACTTCACCCAATATTCTAAAAATAGAATTTCATCTATTTTTCCAACTTGACCAACCATCCACAAATAGCATCCTGCAACTTCTAAAATATGATCACCATGTCTAAAAATATACATAGTCTAAAAATAGACTTACACCTAAAAATAGCCTGCGTCCCACTTAGTGAAGGTGACTGATTTTCACTAAGCTTCATCATATTTTTGAATCTCAACAAATATGAGGGATCTGAATATAAATTTCCTCTTTCCTGCTAATCATATGCATCATTTCGTTCACTGTTTTTGTCAACATATCTAGTTTTATCTTTGAAGATATCAGTTTCTATTTTTCTGTTTTGTCCTTCTTCATTGCTTTTAACTTTGATTCCCTATTCAACAGGTTGGCTTCCACATCAACTACCACATTTTTCATTTCTTATAGGGTTGTAGTGTCCCTTTCTCTTAATTGGAATGCCATATCTAGATCAAAGGGATCTGGGTAGTGCAAGAGAGCCCATCCTGGGGGTGGCCTTATCTTAGCAGGCATCGAATAGTATGCCTTATTGAACCTGGATGAAAAATGTTGTACTATCTCCCCAAGCTATCTTTTTAAATGGTTATACTCTTCGATGATGAGAAAATTTTTTCCCACAATTGCCTATCTATCTAGGAAAACTTGAGTGAATTGATGAAAATTGCTAATGCTTGCAGCTGGAAGATCTTTAAACCAATTTTTAACCTTACCTTGAAATGATAGGGAAAAATTTTTGATAGGAACATCATCTTCTCCCACCTCAAACAGATCAAGGAAATCCTCAATATTTTGTGTGTGATTTTCGACAGTGATCTTTTCATTTTCTCCATAAAATCTGGGTATATTATTGATAAAATTTGAAGGGAGGTCATGGAGGATAGGAGGCAAAACTAGAGGCTTGTATATGTCTAGGAATTTTACAAGTATAGGTAGTACAACATGAGGCTTATAACCATTTTGGAATTCAACAAGAGTTGGAGATGTAGCATGAGGCTCATGTTTCAGTAGGTTTTCCACAAGTGCATGCGGGATGCACACAGGTGTATGAGTATGTACATGATCTAAAATTTGGAGCTTAGCTTTTTTAGGCTCATTAATTTGTCAATGATCAATGTAAACCTCAGTAGTGTACTCTTGATCAAGCTTAAAGTAGGATAGAACATAGTTACAGATAAAAACAAAAATTTCTTGAATCCAATTAGGGCTTGAATACTTTCTCTTTCTAGGCTAGCTGGTCATGTTTCAGGTCCTTCCTCCAATGGAGTCTTTGAATGGAACTGATCTGAATTAGAGTCTCCAGGTGGATGATTTAAACTTTCTTGTGTCTGGCTTGTAGTCCACCATTAAAAACCAGCTACCAATCTTGGAACATACTTGAATCATACAATATTTTGACTGGGGTTTCTGAGTTCTGGTGAAATATTAAGCTTTTTCAATAACTTATCCCCAGTATGGCCGCCATTATGTTAGCGCCCTGCAATTTGTAAGATTGGAAAGAAAAAACAACAGAGGACAACATCAAACCACTTTGGAGTCCAGGACCTAGCCTTCCTAGACTCATAGAGGGCTCTCTCTGTTTTTTATGATTTAACTTGATAATTCTAAATTCTGATATTAGGCTAGTTATAGTGATGGGGGTATGGATTTTTTTGATTGATTGTGTGGTTGGACATACAGAGCGGTGAAAATTAATCCAATGGGCTATGGAGTCATAAAAGGCTAAATTTTGCATCAAATTTTCAAGGGCATTCACAGGGCAAGCTAACTATGTAGATTAGATCTTACTAGCAGTGTGAAATGGGAAACGAGGAGGAGATTAAGGTAAAACATAAATGTATATCAGATTGGCTCTAAATTCTGCATTCGGGTATCAGAGGAAAACATTAAGATAACAAACACAGACATAATTAAGGTGCTCTCTTAGAAAATCTTAATCCAAATTTTCTGTTTTGAAATCAGATAAATTGATGCACAACATGAAAAGACATAGGAAAAAAATTAACACAGAGGAAATACATCCCCATTAACATAGCTCAAGAATCCTGTGAACGATCTCTTATTATTGATGCCCAGCTCAAACAGTTACAGTGTTCCAATACTTCTTATAATGCAAGTTTCAGTAGGGTCCAATTTTCTAACCCATGATACTGCTAAGGTATGAAATATTTATGTAAAGACTAAGTCGGTTGCCCTAACTTACTTGGAAACCTTTCATTGATTAAAATTTAGCAGAAAATGGACAAGTGTGGCCATGCAAGGCTTGAGCAAAAATCACTGACAACAACACTGCTTTTGGAATTAATTTTGGGCAACTCTTCGTAGATCCAAATGCTTCGATGGCTCTTCGTAGGATTAAACAA
The DNA here is from genome assembly GCA_034641835.2 of Pinus albicaulis. Classification (NCBI taxonomy): domain Eukaryota; kingdom Viridiplantae; phylum Streptophyta; class Pinopsida; order Pinales; family Pinaceae; genus Pinus; species Pinus albicaulis. The sequence continues at coordinate 758,721,993 of CM076576.1, read as the reverse complement.
TAAGCTTGGAGGTGGCTAGGATGGTCACGAAGAGGTAAACAATGGTGGCTCTAACGTCTGGCCCTGATTTTTAGAAAAGTGGCATTTAGTAATTAAATCTGGTGCAACACTGGTTACTTTTCATTATTTGGGTGATTATGCTGATGTGTTCTGTATGAACTCCCTTTGCCCAACTCAACCTCCTTTGCTTGCACACCTTGTCAGGGCTTATTCTATTACAAGTTCTTCTATCGCGTTTTGGCCTATTTCTTCATAAAATGGTGCACAACCCTCATAAGCCCAGACGTGAAGGGATAAAGCAGGACGTGGCACAGCTGCAGTGGTAATGGTCAAACGAATGCAACAGCGGTTTGGAAGACAACGGAAACAACTTTTTAGAGGGGGTCTCAGGTGGTAAGCAGTAATAGAGGGGGGTGAGAAATGACAAGGGGAAGACACATGGAGGAGTGTGCGGTATCGGATACCACCCATTTCAGACCCCCCCCCCCCCTCATGATAAAGTTCAAATGCTGCGGGGAAGCCGAAACTAGATAAGGGTCATCGGATGTGGGGAAGAGGAGCAGATGAGGCGGAAAGGCGGAGGGTGGTTAGAGAGGAAATGAGATGGCACATAGGTGGGACCGCCCACAACCTGCAAATCGCAAAATTTAACACAAGATGCAGAGGTAAACACTAAAACCTATGAATTGCGAAGTGCGGGGAGAGGGAGGTGATGTGGCAGGGAAAGGTGGGACCGCTCGCATTGTAAATCGCAGATCTTAAAATTTTGCTATGAGCGCTGGGGGGAAGGGGGGGGTAAACTCTAAAACTTGTGAAGTGTGAAGTGCGGGGACAGGGACCCACCCACATCACACATTGTAATATTTATATTTTACCACACATTGTAGATTTTAGAGTTTTGGGGAATTGCGGTAAGTGCTAAATCCTGCAAAGTCTGATTTGCGTTGTCGGATGATGATGTGGTAGGATGGAGATGGAGCCCACTGCATAAACGGAGTTATAAATTGCCACAAGGTTTCTGCGGTAAGGTAATGTTTATGAGGTTTCATAGTATATATGATATACCTACGTTTTTCAAGTGGCCATGAAGTGGGGGGTGAAGCTGCTATGGTAGGGCCAACCACATCGCAACTTGAACAACATAACTTGTGGGCACTTAAAAGGTAAGTTATAAAATGTGCGAAGTGCAACGCACTTAACACTGGAAAGTGTGGAAAGGCGAAAGGTAAGGAAAATGTGAAATACCAGCTTTGTATGCGAATTTGGTAGTGTATAAAGGTTGGATGGGTCTCACCAAGTCACATATTGCATTTCGAAAGGTTTGTAGGAGACGCCAGAATTAAAGGATTTTGGGATTTGGCCGATGCAAAAAGAAATTTGAGTGTGCAAAAATGAAAAATAAAAAGAGAATGACTTAGGTAAAATGAAAATGAAAGGGATAAATGGTATGGTTTAATGATTTAGGGGAAAAGGAATGAAATGAAAGTACAGAGTTTGCTCACCATCACACTTAATCAACAACACTTTCCTCTTTCAATTAAACTAAAGGAAGATAGATTACTTTGATGCTCTTGATAGTCAGGATTTCCCTTTTTTCCTGAAAATAAATTATAGCCATGGAATATTATTTCTGTTATAAAATACCTGAGGAAATAATCAGTCACCTTGTGATACTGTGAATTACAGGAGTCTAACACACTCGATGTAATATTCCCAAATGGGAAAAGCATGAATATAGTGCAGAATGCTGGAACAAATGTGTAGATCATCATTTGAAAGCAAGAGGCCAATATTGATACCTTTCATATCTTATAACAACAGAAAAATATACATAAGCAATGGGCCATAAGATGCATAACAGGGAAATATAAGCTTCCAATGGACAAAATCCCTCAATATGAGGTGCTACAACTATGTAGAAAAGCTGGAAGACCCTTACAATGTTATTTTATTAGCTCTGCCACAAAAATGATTATAAATCAGATATATTGCTGATATGTTCCTCAAAAGATAGATCTATATCAAATCTGTGCACTTTACAACCTCCTTTGAATATCCCCTTAAGGGTTTTGAGCAAAACACCAAGTATAAGTTGTAGATATGAGATCTAAGACTGCAGATCTATTGCAAAATATAGATCTAGAAAGTGTCGCTAATTTGATATGATCAATAAAATAGCCTCCTCCAATAGATCCTGTTAGTGAAAGGAAAATCCCCTTCACTAGAAAATAAACTCTCCAAATGGTGTGCTAAACCACCCTGCAACTCCTCCTATAGAAATAATGCAGATTTGGAAGAAAACTACACTGTAGGGATGAATAACCAGTTGGCCTGATGCCAAGATCTGAAAATATGCTCAATGGCCTTCAATACTATCTTCCTAATGGAAAGGAAGCCTTCTCCACTGAAAATGAGCAATGAAATGGCCTAGATATAGAGATCTAATCACCACTTGCTGCAACCTGCAAAAACAACCAAACCCTCAATAGGATTTGCACTGTAGTTGAAAGAAGAAGCTTGGACTTAAGCTTGATAATGGACCATGTAGTACAATACTCCTCCAAGAGCTCCTCAATGGAATAGGTGGGATTCCCTATCAGGAACACCCTGTGCTAAACAACAAGAGAAAGATATATGTCTAAACATACCATATATTCAGAAATATCAAATACATAACATAACATAATGAGAAATGGCTGCCATCCTCTTCCTTAAATAAGATATGAGCTTGAAAACCCTAAGCCCCATGCAAAAATATCACTACATTCACACAAAGCACCACCTTCTAAAACTACGTTGTCCCTCATTGATGACCACTCCTCCATGTCAGCGTTGTTGATTTGGTCAAGGTTGACCCAGTCAAAGTGATCTAGCCCCTTTTCACACCAAGGGTGCTTAATTAAGTTGCCAAGATTTGTCTCTTTCACATTTGGTATTTATTTATTCATTATTAAGGAGAATTATGGACTCCCTTTGTCCTCTTATTATTTAGACAAAGCAATAAAACAAAATTGAATATTCCAACTAGCTCATGGCTAATTGGGAATATTATAATCCTCCCTTCCCAAATGTTGTTTGTCCTCAAGCAACTGACAAGGTGAGTGCTGCAACCCTCTATCCTTGGTGACACCAACATGTGATAGGCTTCCTTCATAAGCTAAGTATCTACCAATCCAATCCTCCATGAATTGCTCCTCCAAATTTCTCATGAGATGCAAATAATCCATCCCATAAGGAGACAATAATTCAAATGAAACAAACATGGTTTGCCCAATGTTCTCCCTAAAACATGTAGCATAATGAACATGGATAATCTCTCTCCCATAGGGCACATACATACCTCTCATCCTCCCTCCAAACATTCCCATAAAATGTATAAGTACATCATCAATGTATGGGATCAAAATTAATTACATACAAACAAAATTTTTCATAAATGGAGGTGGGTCATAGTCCCACATGTGGAACCAATGCAGTAAATATATTGACTACATCAGATCATGATGTGGTAACTGGTTTCCCCACCAATTACTTGCTGCCCAAGTCATCTCACCATGCCTCAAAGTGTGAGATATATTTGGTGCCTTAGGAATGCACCCACAATGATACAAAATCTCCCTTTGATCTCCAAGGGAGTGGCCATGTTTAGAAATTTTTGTGGCCCAAAGTTGGCCATGAAGTTTATATGGAATATTATTCCTTCTTTGAGCTATGGCCTACATATACATGGTGAAATAATGCAAATAATAATCAAATGAAACATTATATACACAAGCATGTTCTTCACCAATATTTCTCCTCATACAAATGGAGTGATGCATAGATCTATCTCCTCTCATTCCAAAAGAGGAAAGAGGTGGTTGAATTAACTCCTTTATAGAGTTATGTTTCTCTCCCAACTCCACATAGTTCATGCATCTTTGAAAATTCTTATTTAGTTCTTCTTCAAAGCCCTTCCAAGTGTAGCTTTCCATGATAGTGTTGTAGGCCTTCATGGAATAAGTATGGCTGAAAGAGAACTCTTCATAGGCCCTTTGTAGCAACTTCTCCTTCAGCTTGGAGGCTCTAGATAATAATATCCTACCATGATAGTATATGACTCCCTCTTGGACTGAATAGCCCTCTTCATGTAGCTGGTTATTAAGTATCATGCATGTGAAAATATCCTTGGAATAATCCACCAACAGTTGGGATTTCCAATTTGGATCAATCTCCCATAGTGACAATGCTGATGATATATCACAAAGAACATCTATCATATGACTAATCTCCTCCTTGACATCTCCCATGCCAAAGTTACATGTTGGAAGGTCATTCCTCCCATGCTTCTCCTCCCACAGCGTGAAATTTGAATTGAGAGTGGGTAATGATGATGTTGGGAGAATATCTCCCTCCTCCTTAAGCCTACCCAAGACTCCCAACGCTGTATCATTGCCTTCTAATGCTCCCATCCCTCCTAGATCTATTATTGAAGCATCATGTTGTGAGATATCTCTCACCAAATGTGAATCAGGTGGCCTTCCAGGTGGTTTGGCACTAGATAATAGTGTCCCATGCAACAATCTCATAAGCATAATATATGGGACTGTTAGGTCCTTGCTTCCACTGTGCAAATCCATCTATGTTTTCTATGTGGAAGTGGTATGTGAGGGATATGTGTGCATGCCTTTAATAATTTGAGATTTTCCATTCTTTCTATCCACCCATTCCATCTGCAAAGTCTCTCAATCAGTGGTGACTTTTCCTAAAGTAATCAACGATTGCACACCCAATATGACATTGGTGTCTGGTATGTAAACTACAAATAAGTGATCAGTCAATGTATAAGTTTCCATTGTGACTGATAATTATAGAACATAATGCATGCATTGCATAGTTCTATCTCCTGGGACCAAAACAGAAAATCCCTCACAAGCATCAGTGGGTATTTCCCTCCTTTGCACTAGTTTGGCATCAATAAAATTGTGGGTAGCCCCACTATCAACCAAAACAGAAACCCTCAGATTCAATATGGAACCTTGAAATCTTAAGGTCAAGTACTTAGGTACTCCTCTCAATGATGAAAGAGCCCCTCCAATAGGAGAAAATTCTCCATTCCCATCTCCTCATGGTGTTGGTTCATCTCCTGAAGTGTCAGCGCCATGACCTCTTCTTGGTTCATCTTCTTCTTCCTCCTCATCAATAGAGAAGACCTCTATGTAATTTGATTTTCTAGTTGCACATCTATGTCCGAGTGCCCAAGCTTCCTGGCAAGTGAAGCAAAGCTTCCTCCTCCTTAAATCTCTTTGGACATCATCATCAAGAGGTTTTTTATATTGACTCTCCTTTGAAGGAGGAGCCTTCTCTTATTTCCCCTTTGATGGAAAAGAGGGCTTATGCTGAAAAGTTGCCCTTGCTTTTGGTAAGGCATCTTGAAGGTCTCTAGCCCTTTCAATGACATCTTGTAGGGTAGTGGGCTTGGTAAACTTAACTAACCCATGAAGAGGTTCATCTAACCCATCAATGAACATGTACACCCTTCTTGCTACAGATAAATCAAGAACCATAACAAAAAGTCTTAAAAATTCAGAGATGTAAGTTTCTGCATTACCTGATTGTTTCAACTTTGCAAGCCCCATGAATGGTGCTTCATGATCTCTTCTATCAAATCTTTCCACCGGCCTTCTAGTGAACTCTGAATATGCAGTTACATTGGCATGACCCAATGTAGAAAAGCCATGGAACCACCAGTCATGTGCTTCACCCTCAAGGTGCAGCGCTGCAATCTTCATGGCCTCCATTTCTGGAACTTTGTTCAACTGAAATTAGATGTCAAGTTTTTCTACCCATGATTTGTCAGTGCACTTTGATCATGATTCTGAATGAATCCACCACTTCTATGATGATTCCTTAGTATTATATTGTCCTTGATTAGACAAAATTATCAAAAAATTAAGTGATCCTTGAATTTTTGAGTTTGAGATTAATACTCCATAAAATAGTCTTCAAGGGATTCTTGCTCTTGAAACCATTCATTTCCCATAGCCAAGAATGTAGGCATAATAGAGCATTGAGAAACTTGTGGTTGATGCATTGGTTTATCATTCCAGTGATGAGACATGCCAGAGCCTTCATCATGATGAAATCCTTTAGGGGATTCCTTGAATCTATCCATCCTCATCTATTTTATCTCTCTAGCAATGTCTTGCATGGCTCTAAGAAGGATCTTAGGGAACTCCTTCTCTTCATCTTCTCCTCCAGATAAAGGGGTTTTACCCTTGTCTTATTTGCCATTTTTATAATAAAATTTGTGATGTATTCTTCTATGATACCTCTTCTATCTATCAGTAAGAGGCTCTCCTTCTTCAGATGACATATTGGATTTTCAAGGTGCACAGGCTGTGCCAAGATTATGCTCCGATACCATTGTAATATACCGAAATGGGAAACGCAGGAATATAGTGCAAAATGTTGGAACAAATGTGTAGATCATCATTTGAAAGCAAGAGGAAAATATGGAGACCTTTCATATGTTATAACAACAACAAAATATGCATAAGGAATGGGCCATAAGATGCATAACAAGGAAGTATAAGCCTCCAATGGAAAAAATCCCTCAATATGAGGTGTTGCAACTATATAGAAAAGATGGAAGACCCTTACAACGTTATTTTATTAGCTCTGCAGCTACAGAAAAATGATTTTACATCCATATAGATCCATATCCGATTTGTGCACTATACAACCTCCTTTGAAGATCCCCTTAAGGGTTTTCAACAAAACACCAAGTACAAGTTGTAGATCTGAGATCTAAGACTGCAGATCTACTAAAAAATACAGATATGAAAAGTATGGATGATATGACATGATCAATACAATAGCCTCCTCCAATAGATCCTCTTAGTGAAAGGCAAATCCCCTTCACTAGAAAATCAGCTCTCCAAATGGTGTGCTAAACCACCGTGCAACTCCTCCTACAGAAATAACGCAGATATGGAAGAAAACTGCACCGTAAGGATGAATAACCAGTTGGCCTAATTCCAAGATCTAAAAATATGCTCAATGGCCTTCAATAATGCCCTCCCAATGGAAATGAAGCCTTCTCCACTGAAAATGAGCAATGAAATGGCCTAGATCTAGAGATATAATCACCACTTGCTAAAACCTGCAAAACAAACCAAACCCTCAACAGGATCTGTGTTGTAGTTGAAAGAAGAATATTGGCCTTAAGCTTGATTGTGGACCATGTAGTACAAGACTCCTCCAGGAGCTCCTCAATGGAAGAGGTGGGATTCCCGATCAGGAACACCCTGTGCTAAACATCACTTTATCTCAGCTAAATAGCAAGAGAAAGATATATGTCTAAATAGACCATATATTCAGAAATATAAAATACATAACATAACATAATGAACAATCATTGACATCCTCTTCCTTAAATAATATATGAGCTTGCAAACCCTAATCCCCATCCAAAAATATCACTACATTCACATAAAGCACCTCCATCTAAAACTGCGTTGTCCCTCATTGATGACCACTCCTCCATGACAACAATGTTGATTTGGTCAAGGTTGACCCAGTCAAAGTGATCCAGCCCCTTTTCACACCAAGGGTGCTTAATTAAGCTACCAAGATTTGTCTCTTTCACATTAAGTATTGATTTATTCCTTATTAAGGAGAATTATGGACTCCCTTTGTCCTCTTATTCTTTAAACAAAGCAATAAAACAAAATTGAATATTCCAACTAGCTCATGGATAATTGGGAATATTACACCCAATAACCTTTTCACCTTACCTTTGCCATTTATCATCAAAAATTCTCCAATGACGTTAAATTCCAGCCCTTCTTTATTCTTCTCACTTATCGCATCCATCGCAATCACGCAAACCACACATTATTTCATTATTGCCCAAGTGCCGAGCTAAAACCACGATTGAGATATCATTATCACAGCTTCACCACCTGCCTTGTCGCCACATCACTCTATCGCATTATCACCCTCTTGCATCATTGCATTATCGTGCTATTTCACTATCTCCTTTTCACATTTTGCAATCATCACATTTCCACATTTCACAATCATCGCATTATCGCTCATTCACACTTCTGAATTATCTACCCAGCAACACATTCATGACTCTGCTAACCTTTTGACATTGTGAATTGTGATATTGCATGTCGCATCATAGTACTCCAATCGCACTTTTTCCATCGCATGTTTGAAAGCCTCCCACTCCAAAGGAATTTTGCGATATAATAAGGTGTTAATAAAGCATAACCCCTTTTTCACACCTCTAAGCCTTGCCCCATGTGTTTAAGCCCTCCATTAGCACCCATAGCCCTTTTCCTCCAAACTGCAACCAACACTTTTTCAAGTTTAATTAGGTCATGAATAGTTGCATGGATATGAGCATGATAGATAGAGCAGGGTGTGTTTAGCTGATTGGCCAAGTTAAGTGTAAATTAAATTAGTTTCATTTCTGCCATTTCCTTTCTGCATATTAAATTAGTTTCATTTATGCCATTTCCTTTCTACAAATTAATTTAGTTTCATTTCTTCCATTTCCTTTCTGGAAATTAAATTAGTTTCATTTCTGCCATTCCATTTCTGCAAATGAAATTAGCTTCATTTCTGTCATTTATTTTTTGTAATTTAAGTTAGTTTCCTTTCTGTCATTTCCTTCTAGTAATTTACTTTCCGGTCCTTATCGTAGTTTAAGAAATAACACCTGTTCGTAAAGAAAAAGAGGATTAAATTAGAAGCATAACCCCTTTTTCACACCTCTAAGCCTTGTCCCATGTGCGTAAGCCCTCTGTTAGTATGAATCTTAATTCCAAGCGTACAAAAAGACCACTTTAGCTGTGCATAACAAACAGCCCTAACAGCAAATATGGCTGCCAATATCCTCAGATCTGCAGTTAGGTGATCAAGATAAATGCTTCAAAAATATAGATCTATGCATTAGAAGACATTAAGCAGTAGAAAAAACAAGATTTAATCCATGCATCCAATAGACAAGACAAGAATATGTTGAATGAATTTTGTATTAATGGCACCTGGGAGGAAAACAGAGAAGGGTGTTACCATTTCTCCTCAATGGGATGGGTTCTTGTAACTCCTCAGCAATTCAGATCTAAAATTCCTCTCTCTTGATGGTGTAGAAAACCCAGACAAAAATGGTAGAAAAATATGACTATGAGATCCAGAGTGATCTTTAGGCAACAAAAGGTGGTAAATGAATGGGAAAACCCTTCTATTTATAACAAAATATTGAGTTAGTCTAGATATTGGTGCATAATTAAAATATTATTAACCAAATCAAGATCCAACTTTTCTGGAATATTTTATTATATTTGTTGGAGGGAAAAGGAATTTGACTTGGGTCAAATCCCTTTATTTGTAAATAATAAATAAATAAATGATTTATTTATCATTTTAAGGATGAGGTTGAGTAATAATTAAATAAATAATGATTTATTTAATTATTTAAGGGTGATTTAGTCATATTTAACAAAGAATATTATTTAAATAAGGTTTAAATGATTATTCTTAGAAAATAATAAGATAAATAATTATTTATCTAATTAATTTCCTTGTTTTGGGTTAAATATAACCAGGAATATTAATTAAACTTGTTTAACTAATTATTCCTTGAGGAAAACAAAAAAAATGTAGATTTATTTAATATTTACTCATGGGGTTTCCTGTTTAGACCATAAACAACTTAATAAAGGTGGTTTACTAAGTTATTTTCATAGTGAAAACAATTTTACTTAGGGTAAAATTGGTCTTACATGGTGTACTTGGGTCCATCTAATGATAATAGGTTATGTTGTACATGTCAACCCCTCCATTCAAATTTTTGGTCTACCGCCCCATATAAACCTTTAAAACCCCTTTCACGGCCTAAAACCTCATGTTCTGCATATCGTTGCCCTTTCTGCCCAAAAAATGCATTTTACAAAGGTTAAAAACCGAAATTAAAATCATCAGAGGCCCAGCCCCTTGGGTCTTAGCCCCATATCCTATTCATCTACGTGACTATAGCCTGAGACCGTGTGCTAAACTCAAAGACGCTCTCCGTATATGAATTTCGGGTACACTCTAAACCGTCCGATCCAACCCAATCGACGGAGCGGAGCCTTGCTTATCGTGGTGGTCCCCGCACTTGCACGCATTGCAAAAACCGGCTGTATCGTTCCGCACCACCTTTGCAGCGCTGGCGGTTTTTCGCAAAACGCAGCGATTCCACAAGTCATGCGCCACGTGTCCCTCTGTACGTCCCGAAACCGCTTCCATTTTGCACATTAATGCTCAGTCAAAGGTCGGGCAGCGGAATCATCGTCAATCATCCGATCCTGTGCCCTCCATCCAACGGTGACTATTCTCCGGAGTTGCACGCGTTTTAATCCACGTCCATCGCGTCCCTGGCCCACTTTGGATCACCTTTCTGCTCGTATTAGCCATCGATTTCATTCCTGATCGCATGGCCCAGAATCATTCACATGTCTTGTTGACCGCCCGAACCTCTCACCATGTCATCTATTCCCTTTGGTTGTTCGTATGCCTACTTGTCATCACCCCCCGTGCCCATTATATTTCCATCCCCATCGCCTGTATATATGTGTTTCATTCATATTCATCGTTTTTTATTCATACATTGTGTTTAAACTGTTTTACGTGGAAAACTTACATCTTGTCTGTTTACCAAAACCTCTCTGTGATTCCGCCGTCACCCCACATGATCTTGCCATGTAGCCATATCATCGACGCCACCATTGTCTCCACCTCCACTCCCCTTACACCTGTGTCTGGTTTTTCTAATATATTTGCGGGTTTTGCAGGTTTGTATTGAGAAGGAGCTGCCATAATGCATCGCCTCCGTTGCAGAGGCCAAGATCTCTTCTAAGGACCATTCTTAACAGCCAAATTTAAGAGGGAAGCTGAGGGTGGTTGCTGTGATATGACTTCATTAATGGAAGCAGAAGTAAACCCATTGAACCCTGCCGAGCAATTCAAAGGGGGAATATTCTGGTAGCTGAAAGTATAAATGAGGTTATGAAGAATATCAACAGAAGATCGAAGAGCTCAGTGTCTGGCATTGAAAAATACAAATTCCAGTTCGGGACTCAAGGGGACGAGAGTACCATGCACAAATACAAGCAACCCCAAGGTTTTATTGCAGCAGATTTTTTCTCTTCCCGCTAAGTATAGAACATGTGTATATTTTATTCTTTATGTCTTGTTCATGAGGAGATTTTCATCCTCAGCATTTATTTCATGAAGTAGTAGCAGAGTACTTGCACCAGTTTAGCACCGCCAAACATGCATAGGCGGGTTTTTCTTTCAAATTCGTTTTAAATAAGATCATTAAATGTATGTCACCTACCTCATTCTCAAGAGCTTTCTATTTCCTCTATAAAAACCAAAAAGAAAGACACTGAAAGGGTTCCAGATTTCTATCAGTAAACTGTGCAGTGAGAAGCTCTTGTATACATCTTGTAAAGCTTTTGTGTAAAAGCTCAGAGCCCGTAGGGTCTCAGTGAGGAGGAGTTATAACTGTAATGAGGATTCTAGTCTTTGGTATCTCACAGTATGTAATTTTCTCTTATGTGTTAATATAAAATCTCATTCCATGCTATTTATCTTCTTGTATCATGTTCTAGAATGCGAGTGGCTCACTAGTATTAAGTAAGGATTCATCCTAGTTGGTGCCCATACTTGGATTAGTCAAGCGCTTTAAATAGGCCTAGTCATGATATACTGTTCCATGTTCATGTCATTCATATTTTCTGCTATATTAGTTACTTGAGGAGGGTGCTTTTAAAACGCCATTATCATGTATGGATTCTTAGTTGGATAAACCCATATGTGGTTTTGTTGTGCATCTGGGTATCAGTCTCATGCTAACTAGTATCTTCTTCATGTTTCTTCACTGCATCCACTTTCTGATATTTGATTTCTGTGGCATATTATTTGAATTGGCCCTCTTTGCAGTAAGCTGTCTCTTAACTGTCTGATGCTTTTGTATTGGAGTTTTGCATGTTGTTCCTACATTATTCTTATCTTTGTATCAGCTTCTGAGAGAGTTTGGTTCCATTTAAACTAATTTCCTTGTTTTACAAGAGATAGTAAGAGAGCTTTTGGATTGACACCCAAGCTATATTTCATGTTCTCTTGCTATGATAAGATGTCCTAGGCACTGGTCTATGGCAACTCTAGACTGTCTCTAGGGGATGACAAAATTGTCCAAAACATCTTTCTGGCACCGTTGCCGGGGAGCAAATTCAAGAATATCAGTCTCCCTGGGCCTCGACAAATCATATTCACTCTCTAATCAGGTGAGCACAGAGAGTTGAAGAGTTGCGTATCTCTCACCTTGGCGACTCCACTGTTATTTATTCGATAAACTTATTGGTAGTCCTGGCTCCTCGTAAGCCACATTTGAGGTCAGATACATCTCAGTCGAAGACACCCTACGTGTCTGACCCAGAGAAGATCATTCATAAAAGAATTTGGAAAGAGAGGAAATCAGTTCGTGCTGAAATCCCTGAATATTCTGTAGCAGATTGTACGCCCTCTTCCTCTCAAGAAATTAGAACCGAACATCCCGATTCCACCGAAGAAAATCCCGAATATTATTTAGAAAGTCTACCTAGGGCAAGTGCCAGGATTGAAGAGGATTTTCGTCCTACTCCTGAGGCTGAGGAAATTAAAGAAGTTACAGAGGTAGCCTTTGTTAATCGTGAATTGTTTCCATCCACACCCCAGACCTTTGTACAACACCTCCCGATTGTCGCACATACTCCACTCCCTCTGCCTCCTCTTCCTTCATTTGTATCACAGACTGTTGCACAACCCCCACCTCCTCCAATGGCGAATGTACCGGCTTTTTTATTGAACAAATATGCTCCGCTGGCCTTACCCCAAGTGCTAAATGATACGCCATAGGATTATTTGAAGATTCTACCTAGATTTAATGGAGAAAATGAAATTGATGCTCAGAAACATCTTGAGACTTTCTGCTCCTTTGCAGAAAACTTAAATGTTGAACATTTTGTTGGGAAAAATACTGAGGGGGGGGGGGGGGGTGAATCAGTATTTACTTCATATTCAAAACTTTTACTTTTTCTTGCTTCTAAAACCTATACTCTACTTTCCTGAAACAGACTCACGTATATACGCGGATACCCTTTATGAAACTCGCGTATACACAGATATCTACTTATGTCATTAGTTCTTCACTTAAATCATTCCATCAATCAATCATCAGATGTTTAATAAACAGTAAACATGTGCAGTAAGAACAGAATAAGCCATCACACAAAGCATCACACATGAACACCGGGATTTTTAGGTGGAAACCCAAATCGGGAGAAAACCACCGCTGCAGTTGCTCAGCCTTCAATATTTTATTATAGAGAAAACATCTTACAACATATGTGCTGGCACAGACTTGACCAGCACGCAGGCACCCACCTGCGCTCGTTTACCGGCCTCTCCTGGAAGGGAGCTCCAACCCCCTGACTCGTTTACCAGCCTCTCCTGGAAGGGAGCTACGACCCCCTGCTCTCGTTTACCAGCCTCACCTGGAAGGGAGCTACAACCCCCTGACTGAAGGCTACAACCCTCAGCATCTCTATGGACCACGTTTCATCAATTTTCACACTGGATCCAACAACTTCAATAGAACACCACTTGCAGGCCACATTTCATCATATTTTCAGACTGGACCCTTTCCATACTTTTAAGCACAAACATACATCACCAACAGATACTTATCAACAAAAATCAGATAGCAGAAACACAGCAGAACAGATCAGATATTTCATACCCCTGGTTTTGCACTTTCTGAGCGCTTTTTGCCCATACGCGACTTGGCACGTAATTTACCGCGTGCATATGCGACTTATCCTAGGAAAATATGCGTATGCCTTGAGACATACTCTTTTCACCATAGATTTAGCACATGCTGAATTCCTTTCTCCATTGCACACTGTAGATACATCATATTTAGTTCATCAAGACATATTCTTTCAAGCACAACTTCATCAAGTAAGTTGCCATTCAAGGATAACACTCAGCATCAGATTGCATAACAAACATCATTTCATATCATATTTACATCATCTACCAAGTCCATCAGATCAAGAATAACTTCATCAGGTGGTTCGCCATCAAGGACAACACATGTCAATAGTCTCATGTCTTCATCTTCATTCAGTGGGTTGCCATCAAGGACAACACTCTGCATCATATTGCCAACAATCTCCCCCTTTGGACTTGATGGCAACCACGATGGTGTTTGGTTACCACAACAGATAGGTACATTAAGAATACAATGACACCAATACAATGACACCATGTCACATTCCCCATTTTGACACCATTCTTTCTCTTCATTCAAACACCATGTCACTCTCCCCCTTTGACATCAAGGGAAAAGGGCGGATCAAAACCAACATACTCTCCCCCTTTTCTCCGCATGTGGAAGAAGCATCTTGCAGATCTGATATGTACTGAAGTGACCAAGCTCCCCCTGAGTTCATGCTGAATCTTCAAACATATTTTCCAATAAAGTACATGACTCTATGAACTTCCTATCACCAAAGACTCATACTTACATCAAAGATCCATCCAAGTGGATTTACATATGAGACTCAACTACCCAACCAAGTGGGTTTACAAATTTGACTCAGCTACCCAACCAAGTGGGTTTACAAACTTGACAAGTCCTTACATGACTGAATATTGCAAATTTACATCATGGGTCTCAACCAGACCTTTTCATCAAATTACAAATATGACCATTTATGGCCAACACCAGAAAGACTTCAAGAAAAAAAAAACATATTTCAGAACCATCATAATGCCAACAATGCATTATACTCAGCAAAGCTAATGCTCCCCCTGAAACTGTGCATCCAAGCAATCTTTCCATATGACTAAGGCTCCCCCTTAGTTTGTGCATCCTGAACACTTTCATCAACAGATTATCAAGGCATCTTTATCAAAACATTAGAAATAGAATTATGAGAACTGGAAACCACCAGAGATACCAAACAGTATCGGAAGTGTACCAAAGCGACCTTTGCATTTTGTCTTTGAAGAAGTGACTCAAGCATGAGGAAAAATGTCAAAACCTTGTCGGACATGCAGTTTTAAATGAACTTCCTTCTCTCTGTAGCTGTGTTCGAGGAAACCAACGTATCCAATAAAATCTTCTATATTGATGCGAATTTGTTCTTTTGGTAGCAGAGAACACTCCCGGCAATGCTTAGATACTCGAACGCTTCCACAGGCGGAGGTTTGGTAAAGATATCAGTAACTTGTTCTTTGGAGGGAACATACTCCAACTTCATTGTTTGCTCAAGCACTTGTTCACGTAAGAAGTGATACTTGATGGGAATGTGCTTGGTCTTTGAATGCATAACAGGATTCTTTGAAATACTGATGGCACTTGTATTGTCACAATTAATGGGGACAGGAGGTGTACATTTGATTTGAAAATCTTGTAAGGTTTGCATCATCCAAAGGAGTTGAATGCAACAAGATGCGGCAGCCACATATTCTGCTTCTGCTGTAGATAAGGCAATAGAATTTTGCTTCTTGCTGAACCAAGATACTAACCGGGGCCCCATGTAGAATGCACCACCACTAGTGCTTTTTCGATCATCAACACTTCCAGCCCAATCTGCATCAGTGTAAGCATGAAGAGTAAGATCAGCATTCTTTGGATACCATAGACCAAGGTCTTGAGTTCCTTGTAGGTATTTAAAAATTCTTTTAACAGCCTGAAGGTGAGACTCCTTTGGATTAGCTTGGAATCGTCCAACAATCCCAACTGCATGCATAATGTCTGGTCTGGTTCCAGTGAGATAAAGTAGACTTCCTATCATTGATCTGTATTCTGGTTGATTCACCGTGGGAGAATCATCATGAGCACTGAGATTGCATCCGGTTATCATTGGTGTGCTTACAGGTTTGCATTCTTCCATGCCACACTTTTTCAGAATTTGCTTAAGATATTTTGCTTGAGATAGGAATATACCATCTGCAGTTTGATGCACTTGTAAGCCAAGAAAGAATGTTAGTTCCCCAAGTAAAGACATTTCAAATTATTGCTGCATGACAGAAGCAAATTTTTGACTCATAGATTCTTCGTTACTCGCAAAAATGATATCATCAACATATACAACCACAATCAATAGTTTATCATTTTCAACTTTTGTGTATAAATTGCTATCAGCAGACCCCTTTGAAAAACCTTGTTGATGAAGATATTTGTCAAGACGATAATACCATGCCCTAGGAGCTTGTTTGAGACCATATAAAGCCTTTTTAAGTCTACAAACAAGATTTCATCATTTCCCAAAATGAATCCTTTCGGTTGTTCTATATAAACTTCTTCTTCTAGATCACCATTAAGAAAAGCAGATTTAACATCCATTTGATAAACTTTGATTTGTTGATAACTTGAAAAAGCAAGAAACATTCTTATGGCTTCAAGTCTAGCTACAGGAGAAAACGTTTCTTCAAAGTCTATACCTTCTTGTTGAGTATACCCTTTGTAGACCAGTCTAGCTTTGTTTCTTACAACATCCCCATTCTCATTTAACTTGTTCTTGAAAATCCATTTAGTTCCAATGACATTTTTATCATGAGGTCTTGGTACCAATTCCCAAGTGTCATTATTTTCAATTTGATCAAGCTCTTCATCCATGGCATGCTTCCAACATTCATCTTTGCTAGCTTCATTAACATTGTGTGGTTCAATTGTGGATAGAAGTGCCAGTTGACTAGAAGATCCCACAAGAGTTCTCCTTGTTCGTACACCTGATTCCTTGTCTCCCAAAATTTGAGATTCAGGATGATTCTTTTGAAAATATCTGGATGGAGCCTTTTCAGATAGATCATTTTCAGGTTCTTCATTGGATCCATCATCTATATCATTTCCATTTGATGTAGACGGCCATATGTCACTATAATCTTCTTTTGTTGTTTGTTTTTCTTCTTCTTTAGGAGCTGCAGGAGACTCATCAATAACAACATCAATACATTCAACAATATTTCGAAGCCTTTTATTGTAACATGTGTATGCTTTGCTTGAAGATGAGTAACTAAGAAATATCCCTTCATCTGATCTAGGTTCAAAATTTCCATGCTTTTCATCATTATTTTTGATAAAGCATTTACTTCCAAAAACTTTAAAATGCTTCATAGTGGGAGAATTACCATACCAGAGTTCATATGGAGTTTTGTCACTATTTACCCGAACATGAGCCTTGTTGAGAATGTTAGCTGCTGTATGTGCTGCTTCACCCCAGAACATGTCAGGAGTTCCAGAATCATCAAGCATAGCTCTAGCCATTTGTTGAATTGTTCTATTCATTCTTTTTGCTACGCCATTTTGTTGTGGAGTGCCTGCTACAGAGAACTGTCTTTTTATGCCATGTTGTTCACAAAATTCAAAGAATTCATTTGATGAATATTCTCCTCCTCGATCAGATCTAAGACACTTGATTTTTAGATCTAATTCATTTTCTACCAAAGCTTTGAAGCTCTGAAATTTTTCAAATGCTTGATCTTTGTGTTTAATGAACCCAATCCAACACACTCTAGAGTAGTCGTCAATAAATAAGATATAGTATTCTTCCCCATGTAATGAATTTTTCCTCATAGGTCCATAGATGTCAGTATGAATGAGTTCAAGAGGCTTACTTGATGATCCTTCTTTGGCATTAAATCGTACTCTGGTCTGCTTACCAAATTGACAAGATTTGCATATGATACTTTCTGGAAGATTGACATTGGGAAGATCACGAACCGCTTGAAGTCGGTTTGCTTTGTTGATTTGAGAGAAGCTCAGATGCCCCAGCCTTCTATGCCATAGCCAATTTTTTGAAGACTTGCTCAAGTAACATTGATCTATGCTGTTCAGTACATACAGGTTGCTTGGATTTCTTTTTCCTTTAATAATGATTTTACCTGTATCAAGATCACGAACCACACATTCTTTTGAACTAAAGACCACTTATGTTCCTTGATCACACATTTGACTTACACTTAATAGGTTATGCCTTAATCCATCCACATACATGACATTTTTAGCCTTTACCTTTTCTTTCAGAAAAACTGACCCTTTTCCTTTAATTATAGCAGGAGTATCATTTCCAAATGTAACTTTCTTTTCCTTTTCTAGAGCATCATATGCAAGAAGTTTGCTTTTGTCACCTGTCATGTGTCTTGAGCACCCACTATCAATGTACCATTGATTTTCTTCACCTTCTGCAAATAACGCTATCCCACAATTTTCAACCGGTATTTCTTTCTCTTTCCACACTTTAGAGCTTGAGGGAACATGTTCTTTTGGCTGGACCTTGCTCCTGCATTCAAATTATTCATGACCAAAGTTATTGCAATAAGTACATTCAACTTCGTTTTGAAGAGGCGAAAAGTTGTTGTAGGTGTTCTTCTTTGGTTGGATATTCATCCTTTTATTTCTTGCTTCTCTTGTCATGATGGTTTTATATGCAACACATTGAACATCTTTATGACCAAAATTGTGACATGAGAAACATTGTCCATTGAAGTAGAAATTTCTGTGATCATGAAATCTTCTATTAGAATTTACCTGTTGGTTGTAGCTTCTTTGAACGATCTCCTTGTTAGTGTTCCTTGAATTGAGATGATCATGCTTTACCTATAAAGATCCTTTGTTCCCTTGCTGAGTGGCTGAATGTAGAGAACCAGCTGTGGCTGTTTTTAGAAAATTTGGTGCTGAAGTCTGGGAAGATTCCCCAGTATATCCAAGACCTATTTTTATAAGAGGGGACCGTTGTACCTTGATAATTTCATCTAATGTTTCTGAACCTTTAGCAAATCTAAGATTGAGAGATTTCACTTTCTCATTATCTTTTCTTAGACTTACTACTTCACACTCCAATTCCTCAATGCGTTTTTCTTTTGATTCAAGCTGATTTTCTTGAGTCTCTATGATTCTGTTCTTTTCTTCTAGGCTTACTTTGAGATGATTGTTTTCTTCAAGCAAATTATTGTCTTCTAGCATATCCACAAAAGTATCCTTTTCTTCTCTAGATTCTAGTTCACATTCTTTCATGATTGCCCATACCTTTGCACCAAGATTTTGCAGATAAGCTTTTGTTCGTACCATCCCAAATATTAGATTGCTTCCTTTGAATGGAGGTGGCTTTACAGACATCACTCCTTCTGGACTTCCCATTGCGACGAATCTCCTTCAAGCGATCAAGCTTCTGCACAAGGACCTGCTCCGATACCAATTGTTGGGAAAAATACTGGGAGGGGGGGGGGGTGAATCAATATTTACTGCATATTCAAAACTTTTACTTTTTCTTGCTTATAAAACCCATACGCTACTTTCCTGAAACAGACTCGCGTATATACGCGGATACCCTTTATGAAACTCGCGTATACACAGATATCTACTTATGTCATTAGTTCTTCACTTAAATTATTCCATCATTCATTCATCAGATGTTTAATAAACAGTAAACATATGCAGTAGGAACAGAGTAAACCATCAAACAAAGCATCACACATGAACACCAGGATTTTTTTTTTTTGGTGGAAACCCAAGTCGGGAGAAAACCACCGCTGCCGTTGCTCAGCCTTCAATATTTTATTATAGAGAAAACATCTTACAACATATGTGCTAGTGCAGACTCTACCAGCACGCAGGCACCCACCTGTGCTCGTTTACCAGCCTCTCCTGGAAGGGAGCTACGACCCCATGACTTGTTTACCAGCCTCTCCTGGAAGGGAGCTATGACCCCCTGATCTCGTTTACCAGCCTCTCCTGGAAGGGAGCTACAACCCCCTGATCTCGTTTACCAGCCTCTCCTGGAAGGGAGCTACAACCCCCTGACTGAAGGCTACAACCCTCAGCACCTCTATGGACCACATTTCATCAATTTTCACACTGGATCCAACAACTTCAATAGAACACCACTTGCAGGCCACATTTCATCATATTTTCAGACTGGACCCTTTCCATACTTTTAAGCACAAACATACATCACCAACAGATACTTATCAACACAGATCAGATAGCAGAAACACAACAGAACAGATCAGATATTTCATACCCCTGGTTTTGCACTTTATGAGCACTTTTTGCCCATACGCGACTTGGCACGTACTTTACCGCGTGCATACACGACTTATCCTAGGAAAATACGCGTATGCCTTGAGACATACTCTTTTCACCATAGATTTAGCACATGATGAATTCCTTTCTCCATTGCACACTGTAGATACATCATATTTAGTTCATCAAGACATATTCTTTCAAGCACAACTTCATCAAGTAAGTTGCCATTCAAGGACAACACTCAGCATCAGATTGCATAACAAAAATCATTTCATATCAGATTTACATCATCTACCAAGTCCATCAGATCAAGAATAACTTCATCAGGTGGTTCACCATCAAGGACAACACATGTCAATAGTCTCATGTCTTCATCTTCATTAAGTGGGTTGCCATCAAGGACAACACTCTGCATCATATTTCCAACACATTTGGATGTGGTCTTAAGATTATTTGTACAATCTTTGGAGGGTGAAGCCAGAAAATGGTTCAAGACATTGGGAAACCATTCAGTGACCACCTGGGATGACATGGAGAATACTTTTCTCAGGAAATGGGGAGAAAATAAAGACCATGGACAGTGTCTTACTAAATTCAATACTCTTAAGAAGAAACATAATGAAGGAGTATCAGAGTTTATCAAGAGATTTAATAAGTTATATCTAAATCTCCCTGCTGATATGAAGCCACATCAGAATGCTGCCAAAGCTGTTTTCATAGCAGCATTTGACTCAGATTTTGGATTCTCTCTAAGGGAGAGAAAACCTGCTACCTTAGATGATGCTCAGTCAGATGCTCTGGAGTTGGAAGCAAACTTTGCCTCCACTAGGAAATTAAAGGGAAAAGTTGAACAAGATACTAGGAGGAGAGGTAAAGAAGAGGTTTCCTCCTCTAGCCAAGAGAAGGATTCAGACAAGATGGATGAAATAGGAAAGATGATTAAGAAGATGGTCAGCTTG
Source organism: Pinus albicaulis (assembly GCA_034641835.2). Classification (NCBI taxonomy): domain Eukaryota; kingdom Viridiplantae; phylum Streptophyta; class Pinopsida; order Pinales; family Pinaceae; genus Pinus; species Pinus albicaulis. The sequence goes on along the minus strand of CM076576.1, from coordinate 758,700,918 downwards.
AACAGGAGGCTAAGAGTTCAGCCCCCGAGAATTTTTATAATGCTCCAAACAGAGGTTACAATCCTCAATATAGAAATCCACCTCTGAAGATATTGCCAAGAGAAGCAAAAGAGAAAGATCAGGTACCACATCCCTTGTACCTGGAAGGTCCAGTAGATGACTCCACTGAAGATGCTGCTTATGAACTAGAAGATTCAAATCTTTCTTTTTCAAACAATGATGATATGGAATGCCCATTGCAAGAAGAAGAAGAAGAAGCAGAGATTGATCATTATTGTAAACAATTTACTGATTTCATGCAAGCACACTTCAATAGAAAATATGATCTCAGATCTTCAAGGAAGAGGACTTGAACTCAAGATCAAGAAGAGGAGCCACCTCAGAAGGAGGTACCCGCTCAGAAAGAATCATCAACAAAGAGAAACACATAAAAAGGTAAGAGTCCTATAAATACTCCCTTGCAGCCTAATGACCAGATTCCTTCTTCTTCAAAAGTAGTTAGTCCTCCCCATGCTGAGTCAGTGTCAAAAGAAATTAAATCTTCAGCTGAAGACAAAGAATTTAAAGAAGTTGTAACAGAAAAGCATTCCTCTGCTTTTAATTTACAAAAAGAGCTTGAGAAAATTAAGATCCCAGTCCCCCTAACCGAGCTGCTAAAACAACCTACATATCAGTCTCAAGTTACTTCCTTCATGATTCCTCCTGAAATACCAATTGTGCCTGATAGTTTGAACCTCCAAGAAGAAAGACCCCTGGTAGTCTTTGGCCCACATGTAGAGGAAATAGACCCTTCTACTCCTCCTTTTTACGTGTCTTTAGTTATTCATGACCTGTTGTTACACAACTGCATGCTAGATTCTGGGGCCTCCCATAACCTTATGCCTCTATCGGTCATGGAACAACTAGGACTGCAAATCACACGCCCATATAAAGACCTTTATTCATTTGATTCCAAAAGAGTCAAATTCTTGGGGATGATTAAAGATTTAGTGGTAAATCTGGCACAAATCCCAGCAAAAAGTGTGGTCATGGACATTGTGGTTGCTGATATCCCAGCTCGCTTTGGCATGTTGCTGTCAAGGTCCTGGGTTACAAAAATTGGTGGGTCACTCAAAATGGACTTAACATATGCTACGGTCCCAGTCTTTGGAGGACAGGAGAGGAGGTTATATAGGGAGACTAGATTTTTTAAAATGGTAACTAAGGCTGACTGCTCAGAGAATTCCCCAGTTTATAACAAAGAGGGAGACTTCTCATGTTTGATGTTAGAAGAAAATCAAAATTATGCCCATGAGCCCCCTTTTGGTCAAATTCAAGCTGAGCAGCCTTCAGAAGCCCAGGGATCAGAAATTTGGACTTTACATTTTTATGGAGCAAATTCAAAGGAAGGTAATGGAGCTGGAGTGCTATTAATCTCTCCTACAGGAAAATGGGTGCCACTGTCCTTTAAATTGGAATACGAAGCTACCACTAATGCAGCTGAATATGAAGCACTTTTGTTGGGATTACAGACAACTAGGAATATGGGCATACAAAGTTTAAAAGTCATGGGAGACTCCGAGCTGGTGGTAAGATAGGTCAGAAATCAATGTCAAACTAAACACCCTCGGCTGAGGACATATAGAAATTAAGTTTGGGACATGGTGGAGAATTTTTTCTTGGCATTTAATATATAGTTCATGCCCCGGGAGCAGAACAGAATAGCAGATTCTCTTGCTGTAGCTGCCAGTACATTCCGACCTCCTCAGAATCCACTTTTGAGATACGAAGTTGAGGTACGATACAGGCCATCCATCCCAGATAATATTAAACATTGGCAAGTTTTTGAAGATGATGAACAGATGAAGAGATTCTTGGAGAAAGTAGGAGAATTCTCCAATATGGAGATTGATGATAATGAAGAAGAGGAAGCTGAAAATGTTGTAGAAAACAAATGGGAAGAAAAAACAGCAGGCAATAAAGTGCTGCAACTAAAAGGAAATATCATACCTAGAGGGCTGGTGCCTCTAGAAAGATTGTTTGATAAAAATGATGTTCCATTGCAGCATAATAAAGTGGTAGAAGAAAATAAAGTAGAAGACTTAAATTTGGGCACTGATGCTGAGCCCAAAATTGTCAAATTATCCAAGAAGGTCCCAGATGTATATAAAGAAAAATACCTGAACTTGTTTCAGTCTTATAAATATGTATTTGCATGGTCCTATCAGGACCTAAAAACTTTTGATATTAATATAATGTAGCATAAAATTCCTTTGAGGGAAGATGCAAAACCTTATAAGCAGAAGCTCAGATAGATAAATCCTCTGCTGCTCCCTTCAATTGAAAAAGAAATCAAGAAGCTGCTACAAGCCAAAATAATAGTGCCACTAAGGTACTCTGAATGGGTGGAAAATCTTGTCCCTGTTCGAAAAAAGAATAGAGAAATAAGATTATGTGTGGATTTTAGGAATTTAAATAGAGCATCTTTAAAGGATAATTATCCGTTGCCTAAGATGGACCACATCCTGGAGAAAGTGGTGGGGGCATCTAGAATGTCAATGATGGATGGTTTTTCTGGTTATAATCAGGTGGTTGTATCCCCAGAAGATCAAAAGAAGACGGCTTTCACCACGCCATGGGGAACATTCATGTATGCCAGGATTCCTTTTGGATTAGTCAATGCAGGAGCCACCTTTCAGAGGGCTATGGACATTGCTTTTGTTGGTGAACAGGATAAATTCTTGGTGGTGTATCTTGATGATATTACAGTATTTTCCAAGAATGATGATGAGCATATTGAGCATTTACGGAGAACTTTTGAAAAATGCAGAAGGTATGGCCTTTCTCTTAATCCACAAAAGTCTTTGTTTGCATTGGAGGAAGGTAAACTTTTAGGGCACATTGTGACTAGAGATGGTGTGCAAATAGACCCTAAAAGAGTTGAGGTAATAAATAGTATTCCTTTACCTAGGAATAAGAAGGAAGTGCAGGTGTTTCTAGGCCGAATGAATTTTCTGAGAAGATTCATTCCTCACTATGCTGAGATATTTAGACATATAACTGATATGTTGAAAAAGAACAATGAGGTGAAATGGTCCCAAGAATCTAGAGATTCATTCACAAGGATAAAACAGGCATTCGCTGAAGCTCCTGTGCTAGCTGGACCTAATTATACAAAGCCATTTATGATATTTTCATTTGCTTCACCTCATACAGTAGCTGGAGTCTTGTTGCAGAAAAATGAAGATGGATTTGAGCAACCAATAGCCTTTTTCAGTCAGGTGTTGCATGATGCAGAATTGAAATATAACATACTAGAAAAGTAGGCATATGCCTTGGTGAAGTCTCTCAAAGCTTTTAGAACATATGTTTTGCAATCCCACATTACTGCATATGTTCCTACATCAGTTGTCAAAGACATCCTCGTTCAAGGAGATAGTGAAGGCAAAAGAGGAAGATGGATTGCAAAAATACAGGAGTACGATCTGGACATAAGACCCACTAAGCTGGTTAAAGGACAAGGGCTAGCCAAAATTTTGTCAGAATCAAATCATCAGGCTCTAGGCATAAATCTGTATATGATAGCAAATGAGGAGTCAGAAGAAGGAGAAGGGTAGCGAGGACTAGAGCTGGCCACTCAAAGATACACACAAAATATCTCACTAGTCCTTGGTATAAAGAAATAGTTGAATATCTCTTAACACTCAGCTGTCCTCCGGGTTGTGATAAGGTAAAGTACAAAGCTGTAAGAATGAAATCCCAGAAATACATAGTTGCTAATGGACAGCTATATTGGAGAGATCCTTCAGGTATATTACTATTATGCCTTACAGAAAATGAACTGGAGAATATAATGACAGAATTTCATGAAGGAATCTGTGGAGAACATTACGACTGGAGGGCTACAGCTCATAAAATCCTGAAGGTTGGCTTCTACTGGCCAAAATTATTTACAGATGCTTTTGTTTGGGTTAGAAAATGTGACAAGTGCCAAAGATTTGCAGAAAGACAGAAATTGGTAGCTTTACCCTTGATTCCTATTCATGTAAATGAGCCATTTCAGAAATGGGGATTAGATTTTATAGGGGAAATACATCCTCCATCAAGTGGCCAATATAAATGGATACTAACAGCCATGGATTATTTTACAAAATGGGTGGAAGCCATACCTGCAAGAAATGCTACAGATGCTGTGATAATCAAATTCATGGAAGAAAATATCATATCCAGGTTTGGCTGTCCTGCTAGAATTGTAACTGATAATGCACAGGCCTTCAAGTCTGCCAGGTTCGTAAATTTCTGCCGGCAGTACAAAATTATATTGAATCACTCCACGGCTTACTATCCACAGGGGAATGGCTTGGCAAATTCCTCAAATAAAACCCTGGTGAGGACTTTGAAGAAAACAATAAATGAGAATCAGAAAAACTGGGATTCTCAATTAAAATTTGCTCTATGGGCGAATAGGATAACCAGCAAGAGAGCGACAGGGAAATCTCCTTATGAATTAGTATATGGACGAGCAGCTGTGTTTCCTGTGCAATTGGCTTTGCCAGTGGCACGTTTCATGCAGGAAAGCCAGGAAGAACCAGATGACATGGTCAGAAGGATTAACAAACTGGTTGAATTGGAAGAAACACGGAGCCAAGTGAATCAGAGATTAGCAGAGTATCAGGAGAAAATGAAAAGCATCTTTGATCGGCATGCGAAAGAGAGAAAATTTCAAATTGGAGACCTGGTTCTTAGATGGGACATTCGAAGAGCAGAGAAGGGCAATCATGCTAAATTTTATCCGCTTTGGTTTGGTCCATTTAAAGTTGTGGAACAGGGAGGTAACAACATGTTCATATTGGAAAACTTACAGGGTGATCTGCTTGACTCCCCTGTAAATGG